>VZTF01003389.1:1627826-1668814 GCA_013397755.1 Cnemophilus loriae
AGTGTCGGTGTCGGCCGTGCTGCCGGCGGGCGGGAGCGGGGAGCGCCTGGGCGGTGCCACCCCCAAGCAGTTCTGCGCCGTGCAGGGGAGGCCGCTCGTCAGCTACGCGGTGCGGGCCATGGAGAGGTAAAGAGCGCGGCGCCGCTCGGCTCCCGACCGCGCCCCGCGGGCTCCTGAGAGAGAGCCCACGGCAACCCCCGCTGCCCTCGCCTCAGGCCCTGGGCACCCCCGGCGGGTCTAGTTTGCGTTGCGGTGTCTCTCCGTCCCTCCCCGCCCAGTCAGACTGGGAAGGGAACGAGGTGTGTCTGGGTCCCCTCACCTGGGAAGAAGTCCCGGGCGGGATCTGGGCGCTTCTCCCACCCCAGCCTGGCTCCAGTGCCGCCATCCGGGGTGGCTCTCGGCCCTCCTTCCCCAGCCCTGCCCGTGCTTCGAGGCTGTGCCGCATTCCTTGGCTCCTGGAGATCATCTGTCCGAGGCCCCTCTTCCTCGAAGCTCCAGGGTTTGTGTAGCTGCAGTGGCTGGTTTGGTGAGCTATGAGCCCACCGCAGCTGTTGGAGACAGTCATAGAACTGTCCATCAGCCCTGAAAAGAGATGATCTATTCTGCCATTGCCACTGGAGATGGTCTTGGAGATGGTCTTTATAATGTCCAAAGGCCTCGAAAAATTATCCACTCCTCATGATGAGATGAATGAACTCATTGAAGTACAGCACTGCATTGTGCTCCACTATTGCCCATGGTAAAACACCTTGGATCAGCAGGAAATTTAAAGCAAAAATATTTAAGTTATAGTTGCTGGACTAGAAGCTGATGGCTTACGTAGTGTGAAGATGCACATGTAACTTTTCCATGTTTATGTTGTAGTAATACCACAAGAAGTAATGGGTACAAATTGAAAGATGGGGAAAATTAGGTTAGATATTAGGAAGAAATTCTTTACTGTGAGGGTGGTGAGGCACTGTAACAGGTTTCCCATGGAGGTTATGGATGCCCCAACCCAGGTAGCGTTCAAGGCCAGGTTGGATAAGGCCTTGAGCAATCTGATCTAGTGGGAAGTGTCCCTGCCTATGGCAGGCAGGTTGGGGATAAATGGTTTTTAGGGTGCCTTCCAACCCTTAACGTTCTATGATTCTATGTTGGAGCAAAGGATTAAAGTAATGGGATTCCTTAGCAGCCAGGCTTTTCCTTTCCATAAGGCTGTTCGGTTCTAGGCATGTGACTGACAGTTAATATATTATTGTCCAATGTTAACATAATGTAAGTCTTGTGTCTAGTGTCACTTGAAACACCACAGGTAGGAGCAGAGTGTCAAGGGGAATTCTGGATGTGTTGCAGTAACTTGTAGGAAAACAAACCTTTAGATTTTTAGAGAGAATAAGTGGGGAGGAGTGGAGATTGGTGAAAGAAATAAAGTAGCTAGCATCTCCCAAAGTTCTTAACTCATGGGAACTTGTACAACTTCAAAATTGGGACTCTTTTTCCATTCCCACCCAGAGAGGCTTCCCTCAGGTCGCTTGCTACCTTATGAAGGAAATACTGCTTGTTTTCTTTATTTGATTTTCAACAGCAGCCAGTTGCAAAGCTAAGCACATGAGTAAGCAAAGTGTCCAATCCAAAGCTTGCCATAGCTGTAATTTCTGCCAAAATGTCGTGGGAATCTACAGAGAAGAATTATATCCTCACTCAGTGTACTGGAGACCTAAAAAAGAGAACAGAGTGAGGTTTGGGAAGGAAATGTTATGCATCTCAAAAAAAAAGTGTTTATATTTACTGCCAGTAAGCTCTGAGAATACTTTGAGCAACAGTATTATATTTGTCCTAAAGCTGCAAAAAATTAGAAGGTTGATTTCTGTTTGTACAGGTCATCCAAGTTGATTGTGAGAGTAACAACTTAGTGGTTTTGCTTGGAAGTGCAATAACCACTGCCAGTCATCTGTCAGGCAGAGCTTCCTGCCACCTCTACTGAATTGGAGTGTTGACTGGTATAGATGGGAATGAGGAGCTGGGAACAGATGTACTCCAAAACTTGGGATGGCTTTCATTTTCATCTCAACACTTTCACTTCTGGTTCTGAAACTGCGAAGGATGTACCTTGTTCTTTGCGCGAATATAAGCACAAACATGTAATATTGAGGAACTGCAGTTCATCACGTAATCTAACCAGAAATGGCAGATTTTGTGTTTAGCTTGATACTGTCTTCTCATGTCTGTTGTTTACCTGATGTAATTGAATGGGTCATTGACCCATTAGCCTGTAATAACTTCTGTTGAACTAGACATCTCAGCTAGTGTGGCTATTTTTGAGTTTTTTAAATCTGGAAAAGTAGTAGTGTGTAGACAGAAATACATGATCAGTTGAAGGATGTTCAGCTGCTTTGCACGTGCTTTTTAAAGATCAGTTAAAAAAGATTTGTATGCTGTTCAGCTGAAAGTAGTGAGACTCTTAAATATCAATGTGGAAAAATGTGCAGATGAGCAGACGTGAATGAATAAGCAGTGCATCCTGTTGCATAGGATAACAGCATATAGAACACTGGCCTGCCAATGGTTATCACAAATGATACCCTGAGAAACAAGAGGTGAACAAAACTAGGGTAAGGAGAAATCGTTGGTTTTAATTGCCAGTGCAGTGGCACTGATAGGAAGGTCAGGCCCTACCTTCAGGCTAAAATTGAAGTGTATTAGAAAACTGAAATGTCTCTTTTCCCCATTGGATTAATTCCTGCTTTTGTTGAACTACGCAAGGCTTTTGCAACAAGTTCAACTGATTTAGAATGGCATTCCTTGTTTTTGCATCTGTAACAGCTAGTAGAGTTCTTCCTTCATTTGATTTTTTTGTGTGTATGTTTGTTTAGAGTAGAACCTTTTCAGTTCATTTTCTGAGACAGGAAGGAATCTTAGCTCTGTATGCACATGTGCATGCATATTTTACTAAAGCTACAGAGAGAAAAAGAAAACTAGGGTAAAGACTGATTTTAAAATCATTGTGGAACAAATATGCTGCTGCTGTTCGTGCTGTGCTCATATGTCACCAGTTGTTGCAAGTACAATGAGTAGCTATAAAAGAGGAAAAAGCAGAGTTAGTGTCTTCACTGGCAGAATTAAAATTTTCCATAAAGGTTTCAGACAGCTTTGTTTACTTTATTGTAGTATCTCAAAACAGGTGGAGATCTCTTAAAATCCCCTGGCGAAGCTCTCAAAGGAGCATGTCTTTGGAAGTGTCTTGCATAGTTTGTTTGCCAAATATTTTTCTCCATTGACTGATGCATATTCCCTGGCTCAATAGGTCACACAATTACAGTTTTGTTAAATGGATCTATTCTGATAGTTCTTTTTGTCCAGTTATAATTAGCTTATTTTTGAAATAGTTAATGGGCAAAAAATAGTTATAGCAAATTTTATGGAGGTATCTTTTTTATCATGTCTGACTCATAAGAAGCATTTTATTTCTGGAAAAAATTGAATGGCTTCTATATATGAGATCCTCCAAACTTTCTTAATATACCGTAAAAGCTTCCTGCTTCCATTTTTGTACTGTAAGAGGTACCTTTGTATTAATATATATTTTCATAGATCAATAAATTCATAACAATGCTGTTATGGAACAAAAGGAAGTTATGCTTCCATTCTGCAAATGCATTTTCTTCTTGATGTTTCTTTTTCTCATTTGGTTTTTAATAAGGTTAGCAAAAGTAGTATGATACTTTATCTTGCACCTCTGAAAGTTTCTGTGACAATGAAAGATCCTGTCTAACACATCTGCCATCTCAGCAGTGACTGCCTGGTTCTGGCCTTGTTTTGCTGGTTTCAGTAGATTATATTGAATAGTTTGTTAGTGGCAGAGCGAGAGTTGCAGGAGATTGAGTGTGAGTAAGCCTTATATCAGATTTCAGCACTGGTTTCTATGTGAGTGAACTAATAGAGGGTTAAACCTGGGTCACAGTTGTACCTCAGCATGCCGTTTGGGTGATACAGTTTCAAAGTGGGCTAGTTTCATTTCCTCTGCAGCCTGTGTTTTGAAGTAATAGCTTAATCTGTTGCTGAGTTAATGAGCTCCTTTACTTTCAGTTCTAGCTCAGCTAGTATAAGTGTTTGTACTTCTGTTTGAAATTTAGTGGAACAATACTATTTTCTACTAGGCAGTAAGTCTGTCTGTAGGTGATGACAAGAAGGATAGCTGGAGGAAACAAACGTAGTCGTTTTCTGCCTCATTGTTTGCTTTCTGCTAGTATTGGGGTCCTCTCAGGGCAGTTGTAAAGTGATTGTAACTGGGCTTGTCATTTTGTTTCATTTGGTCGGACTAGATTTTCCAGTTTGGAACCACAGCCTATGCTGTATGGAAGCACTAGAGTTGTGTGTTGTTGAAGCACGTTGGGGTACAGCATTGTGATCTTTTTCATGCATCGTGCTGATTCTTTCTGCAGCTTGATCCAGTATTACAGTTATAAAATTGAAATGGTGTTTTTAAACTGGATTTGAGCAGGTCCTGAGTAGATTATTATTTTAATATGAAATCTTTCTGAAGGGAAGGATGTGACAAATTGAGGGAGGGAAAAAGATTCATTTACTGCCAGATTGAGTGTATACTGATACCTTTCTACTTCTTTAAAACATTTTGCAACATTTCCATAAGCAGATCTTCAGAAGAGCAAGCAACCTGTGTGGTGCACAGCTCTCATTCATTAAAATTTGTAGCATACTTTACTGGATTAGTACTTTTCATGAGCTTTAGTGGGACAAAACCTAAGCTGTTCTGTACATAATCAATCTAGAGGATACCTTTATGCTCTTACATGAATACACTGCATCCCTAAATCCCAGCTCTAATTATAGAAGGTGGGTCTGGAATGAGTTTAAGGAGGACATACTCAAGTTTACAAATGTGTTTATGCAGACACAGGGTGGAGCTGTGACCGCATCCTGTCACTTTTTGGTGTATTGTACCACTTGAGCCATTCCACCCCCTGTGTGCAGAAATTTATCACAGGCTGGCCAGTGCTTGTGTTCTCTTCTGCTCTTCTCAGAAGATGCTGTGTACTGCTACCCAGTTGCCTCATAATCTGTTTCATTTGGCTCTGGAAACGGCAATGTCAGTTCTCTTCTTACACAGTCA
Organism: Cnemophilus loriae; assembly: GCA_013397755.1. Taxonomy (NCBI): domain Eukaryota; kingdom Metazoa; phylum Chordata; class Aves; order Passeriformes; family Corvidae; genus Cnemophilus; species Cnemophilus loriae. The sequence goes on from VZTF01003389.1 coordinate 1,632,940, forward strand.
CAGTGGCTTTGCAGACTGTCCGGTTTCTGGGTACTGTGTAACGCTATAGTCTTTCTGCAAATCGAAGTGCAGACTCTTGTTCTCATTTAGGGTGAAATAGCTCTTCTTGAATTTTGCTTTGTTTAAATGACTGACTCTCGGTATTTAAAAGAAGAACTGAAATGAATCCAGTTGGTTTGCCCTAGTTCCAAGTTGTAGTCATGCAGAAATGCTACATTTTGTAGCTAAATGTAAGAGTATACCAGAAATCGTATGAGAGATTTTTAAACCATTTGATGGACCTGTGGTGAGTGACAAGTTGAAATGAAACTTGAAACCACATGACTTCAGATTTTACATCTGAGCAACTTCAGTTCTGAAAGAATGCTGAGAATATGTTGGTTTGGCTGTATTTTCTGCCTCTGCTAATAGTAAAATGAACATAAGGGCAAGTATTTTTCTTTTGAAGAATGCTAATACCACTTTATTTTATTTTAGATAGTATTTTACAATTCATTGAAATAGTTTTCCATGGAGTATTATTAATTACAAACTCCTCGCCCCCCATACATAAGGTGAAAGATGCTCTGTTGTTTCACGTAGTTCTAGGGGACTAGTTGGCAACACAGATTAACTTTGTTTTTGAAGTAAGGATAGTTCCCAGGCAATGCCTTCTCATGTGTCATTGCAGAAATCAGTATCTTGCGCCTGTGTATTTCTGCACTGTGAATTTCTTACTCTTATTTTTCTAACTGGAAATATTTCGTTCTTAGTACCTTAGTTCTTCTTGTGTCTGCAAAATTAGTTTCAGTGGCTTTACTAATTTTAGTTGAGACAGTGTATCGTGCTTGTCTCTCTTTCTCCCTAGTTGGATGTGTAAGCTACACATGGGTCATTTTAACATAGTAATTTTTTTTGGTCATTGCTCATCTGATGAGTTTCTTGTCTGACATGCTAAAAAGCTCTTCTGCCATCTGTGGAGATGCTGAAAGGGAACACAACAATTTTTTTTTTTATGTTCTCTACATAGACATTTAGAAAATAAGACACTACAATGGATTTGAATTATGGTATTTCTGTTGTTTTAAAGTACAGTATGCCATATATGATTAGAATTTGTATTCCTAGGTACTTTGACACAAGTATGATTTCAACCTTGCTTCAGTTGTGACTGGTTTTAATCTTGTGCTCCGTGGGTCATTCACTTCCCCCTACGAAACCCCTCAGTTGTAGAGCTAGACTGATACAAACAACAAAATCTTTGAGATCTCTAAAAATGTGGTTTTGATATGGTATTCTTAACTAGCACAGCTATGTTTTTACATTTTTCTAGCTTCCTACAGCAGAAACCTTTGTGTTTAGAAATATGTATTTTTTTCAAACTACCAGTATAATGTTTCCTGTCAATATTAAATGGTAGTTTTCAGTCATTACCAGTCTGTCAATTACTGCTCATGCCTGTCTTGATAGTGATCTTTGTTTCAGACTTTTTCTTGATTGTCTTATTTCCTTGTGCACCATGTACTTCACTGGAACATGGAGTATTCCAGGTCACAGGATTTACCAGTTTATTAGAAACTGATTAGCAAACTGTCAATGTTTGATTTAGAAATTCTGTTTGAAGTTAGGAATGATGCTGGAGTAAGAAATGTTTTGAAGGCTTTTGTAGAGTTATCAGAATGTGCCCCTCTGCAAAGTGGTTGTTGGAAGCAAGTCCCTTCCCAGAACTCCAGTGTTATTGGTATAAATCTTCTGTTATAGCTCTCCCTTAAGGAATGGAGTACAAAAACATGGACTTGAGTATATTGAGAGGTGCTTTAGTTAGCCATCTTGAATTTTTGTTGTTATGAATTTCTTTGTTTCATATATCTCCACTTTTATTTAGTCATTCGTGTCTCCTCTCTCTGGTTTTGTACTGGTTTTTCTAGGATAAGTTGGATATCTGACATTATTGTGGTGGTCTCTCCTGAAAATATTGAAACAATGAAGACTATCATTGAAAAATATGGCCACAAAAGAGTTACAGTGGTAGAAGGTGGAATAACTCGTCACCGGTCAATATTCAATGGACTGAAGGTATTTGCAGAGAATGAATTTTCCAGCCATTTGCTCCAGAAGCCAGAAGTAGTGATTATCCATGATGCTGTGAGGCCTTTTGTTGAAGAAGATATTGTTTCAAAAGTGGTTATGGCTGCTAAAGAACATGGGGTATGTACCATACAGCAATGCAACAATATGCTTTATACCGTACAGCTTAAAATCATGATTGATAAATAAGGAATTTTCCAGCAATTTTATTAATGTGTGATGGTTTTTCTTTAAGTAGAAGAGATCAAGATTCCCTGTTATGCAGAGAGGTCAGGTGGGGGAGGTTGACATTTTTAATTGCCACAGGTATTATTTGCTACAGGGAATAATTGCTGCCATAGAGACTGTCAGTAAGAGATTGAATCAATCAGCAATTTGTTAGTTGAAAGGTAGATTATGTAATGATAGTTTACCTTTTATTCCATGCAGAATTATCACCTAATGCTAGAGCAGTTCTGTTAGTGATTACTAATAATAGCCAAAGAGTGTATGTACTGCAATTTTGCAGTATGTATGGTAATTTTGCAAACTTTGTGTTTTCATCTCAAACTTATATGCAAATCCTGAATAAACAGCAAGAGAGCTGTCTCTGTATTAATGCTAAATTGTTCTAGAACCTGTAAACATTGCAAACTGCTGGAAAACAGGGTAAGTGGGAAGCCTCCAGCTGTAGGTTGGATATTTTCCTATTTATCACTGCATCTGAGGACTGGGATTACTCACAGAAACCAAAAAGATTTCTGAGAAAGTAAGTCATATATGAAGGGGAAGAGTTGGTAGAAGTTGTGTTATGCAAGTAGAAGGATAGGAGAGGCATGCACTAGCAATGAGAGGAACTGTTAGATGAACTGAGTAAGTTGGAGATGCAAGGAATCACGACTTAGCTACAGGCTTGTTTGCAAAATTTGCTATGTTTAATTTGTTCTTGAATTCTCCATTAATAAGGTAGCATAATGCTTCCCTGCTTCAAGCACGTGGTTTGAGGTAGAAGTCATTAGTGATAGCAAATTGTTTGGGTACTAGAAAACTGGGAAAATGTACCACTGCTTGTCTTTTTCAGAAAATGTGGTAAAAGATAAGCTAATTGACAGGGGGTTCACAACTTTGACAGTGGAATACTGAGTCTGAAGAATGAACCGTGGTGTTTCCTTAGTGCTCCTACACCTTTTTTGAAAGTTCATAGTGTAGATGGGGAATGTATAACTTGTTAAAATATTTATTATGAAAATCAAATTATGTCAAGTCTATCAGAACATTATGTTGCAAATCTAAATATATTGAGCCTCTTCCTAGTAGGCCTTCAGTTTTGTAGATAGGCTTAATAAGAAATGGCAATAAAATAGAAATTCTGCACTATAGTTTTCAGTGATATAGAACATAAGTTTCCAGTCATTAAAACTTAAGTTCTGTTAGGTCAAAAACCTTGTTAAAATTCTTTCTCTTATAGCACAAAGTAGCATTTCAGAATTGATTCTCTGCCAAAGATTTTAAAATAAATCCTCTTTGTAAATCAGTTTTAAATGTGATTCTTTGAGAGTGGTACAAGAATGGAGTTAATTGTACTGGTTTTGAGTTGAAATGAGAATAACTTTTCTGAATGTGTTTGTTTTGTCTTTGCATGTTAAGGTATATCATATCTCCTTTGAATTTGTGTTTAACTTGTTCACTGTTTTCTTGAAAGTTTTCTGATTTGAATATAATATTTTCTCCTGGTTTTCTTTTTAATCGTGTGTAATGTATTTTCAGTAAAAAAGTCGGGGGAACCAAGGCAATCTCCACTGACCTTCTTAAGTCAGTGTACTCTAGTTCATCTGAATTTCTGACTGGTAAATATTTCCTAACCTGGAACACCGAAGTATCATTTGATCTCAAAAAGGTGATTGTGTACGTGTATAATAGTCTATTGCATTGTATAACATTTGTCTGAAATGGGTGTGGTATTCATTTGCTCTGTGGTGGCTTTCTGTGTTGACATAGATACACTGAATTCAGTGAGGCTGGGCCATCAGAGAGATGTGTGCTCTAAGTCTCTAAGAGCTGGGTGCTATTGATGTTACCTGACAAAGTAATTGAATTAAGGAACATGAGAAGAATTTCATTTTATGTAACAAATTGGAAAACCATCTTCCCAGAGACACGTGGCTGTCTCCACTTGAGAACTACAGAATTCTGAAGAACTATATGGAAAGCTATGACTTTCTCAAAACTGGTATGCGTGGTTTTGAATATCAGAAAGAAATTGATCAAGAGCAGCTATCATGTTTAGTTCTTCCTATGGTCAAATTCTTTGCATATCTAAAAGGATGTCTGTTCTTCAGTCTTTCAGTACAAAAAGTAATTACTTCCTCTTGCATTATGTAGAAAGGTACAAAACCTGGCAGAAACATCATATTAAATGACTTGTGTTAATAGGAGTAATGCTGTATTGTTATATGTCTGCATACCATATAGATAACATAATTATGAGAAGCTTTAATGTTTTTTAAAATGGCAATTGATCAAATAAGTTATTTCACTTCTAGCTGCCAATTGTCAGGCAAATAAACTGCTTTATTACACTTACTAATCAGTTTGTTATTTGCCTATGGGAATAAAAATGTGTACCTTAACCCAAACTAATAAATTATGCCTTAAACCCCCCAAACAATTCCTTGATTATGTCAAAATATTACTTTTGTAACCAATTAAATTCCATTTATGTTTTTGGGGTAATTTTGCAATTAAAATTATATGTGTCTAGAAACAAATTCTTTACAGCTAGTAAAAGTTGGGAAAAGTGGAAACTTCAGAAGGCATCGGTCCAAAGCCTCTAGCGATATCTCATTGCCAACATTGCATTTAAACAACATAACTAAAATGAAAGATGCTTGCATGAAAAAGAAATCAGGAAGGTCGGGGGGAACTTCTCAGTTCTGCTATTGAAAGTTTACAAAAAGAAGACACATCCAAAGACTTTTTTTTTTCTCTAGTTAACATAAACTAGATTTGAAAGTACAGTCTGTTATGTTGAAAGGACTAAGTCAAAATGGCATTCTTAAAAGCTGGTTTCTGGAAGCTGTCTAACATCATTACTTTATTCTGAGCTTTAGCAAGGCCCTGAACGTAGCTCACATGCCAATACAGCTGTACAGTGCTACTCAGTCTCGTGGACTCCTACTCACAGAGGCAGTCAGTAAAAATAATACCCGCAGACAGAAAACACTATGTGTCATGCTCAGTCTGTTCCTCTTGTGCTGCCATTATCACTTACTGTAGCAGAAGGCTGGAGCAGAAAACACGGACCCCTGTGGATCCTGTTCTTTCACCCACTTATTTTGCTTTCTATGGTTGCTGAGTTACATTAGCAAAACTTGGTGGATGGCAAACCAAAAACCACCTCTTTTTCTCCAGTGACAATAAAGGAAGACTTGGGTGGATAAATAAGATGATCTGGTGTGGTGTACTTGAATGGGGACAGAATGCTGGAGTGGTTCTGCCCCCTCTGACCTTTCTTTGCACTTTTTCTCTTGGAGCAATTATCTTTTTGTTTTCTTATCTCCTCTGGTTTTGCCATATATAGAATATTTTACACATGGTCTTTGTCTTCTTTAGTGTATTCAAAGACTGATTTTAGCCAGCTGCAAAGGCTGCATCAGTGACAAGACCGTTTTTGGTTCATATTTATACACTGGGTCATGTGAAGTTATCCTCTGCCTGTGTTCTCAGAAGTTCTGCTTTCATTGTATGCTTGGTGCTTTGGGGGGCTCTCACTGTCCTGTCAGACACCTGTGCAAAAACAGAATTAAGAACTGATGACATATTACCATTACCATCTTGACATGAATGCAATGAGTTTTGTACTTTAGGAGAGTGACTAATGTCAATGTAAAAATAATTATTAATGAATTGTAGGGGTGTTATTTATCCATTTGAGAATAAAATAACATTTTAAGGCCTATGTGCTCTTAGCCTACTACAGCACATGAAGGACAGGGACAGGATTAGAGAGCGCCATTCTAGCTTCACCAAGGGCGAGTCCTGCCCAACCAACCTAGTGGCCTTCTATGATGGAGTGACTACGTCAGTGGAACAAGGAAGAGCTATGGATGTTGCCTCTCTGGTCTTCCCTAGGGCTTTTGACACAGTCATCCACAATATCTTTCTCTCTAAATTGGAGAAAGAAGGATTTGATGGGTGGACTGTTCAGTGGATGAGGAATTGGTTGGATGGCTGTGTCTAGAGGGTGATGGTTAACACCGCAGTGTCCAGGTGGAGATTGCTGACAAGTGGCTTCGTGACCCTCAGGGGTCCATACTGGGACCAGTTCTCTTTAATACCTTCATCATTGATGCAGACACACTGGCATCAGGTGCACCCTGAGCAAATATATAGATGACACCAACATGAGTGGTGTGGTTGATACGCCTGAGGGGTGGATGCCATGCAGAGGGACCTGGACAAGCTCAGGTGGTCCTGTGTGAACACTGAGGTTCAACATCGCCGAGTGCAATCTCCTGGGGCTCTACTGGGGCAATTCCTAGTATCAGTAAAGGCTAGGGGATGAAAGGATTGAGAGGACACTTCGGAAAAGGACTTGGGCTACTCGTGGATGAAAAGCTGGCCATGAGCTGACAGTATGCACTTACAGCCAGAAAGCCAGCTGTGTTCTGGGCCGGGAGAGGTGTGGCCAGCAGGTCCAGGGAGGTGTTTATGTCCCTCTACTCCACTTTTATGAGGACCCACCTAGTGTACTGCGTCCGGCACAGGGGCCCTCAGCACAAGAAAGATGTGGACCTATTGGAGCAGGTCCAGCAGAGGGCCACAGAAATGATCAGATGGATTGAACATCTCCTGTGATGAAAGGCTGAGAGAGTTAGGGTCGATTAGCCTGGATAAGAGAGCTCCAGAGAGACCTTATTGTGGCCTCTCAGTACTTGAAGGGAGCTCATATGAAAGATGGAGACAAACTCTTTAGCAGGGTCTGTTGAAATAGGACAAGTGGTAATGATTTTAAACAAAAAAGTGTAGATTCAGACTAGATAGAGACAAATATTTTTTTACAGTGAGGGTGGCGAAACACAGGAAGAGTTTCCCCAAAGAGATGATGGATGCTCCATCCCTTGCAACAATCAAGGTCCGGTTGAACCAGGCTCTGAGCAACCTGATCTCATTCAGAGTTTAAGACGTCTGTTCTCATTGCAGCAGGGTTGGACTACATGACCCTTAAAGGTCCCTTGCAACCCAAACTATTCTATGATTCTACATTATTGTAAAGATCAGAAGCTCCTTAGTAGCCTTGAATGTGTGAAGAAATGAAGTGTGGTTTTGCTGTTGTACAAAAAACAGTTATACAATGCATTTTTCCTTTTTCATGGATAACTATTGAAAGCATAGTGATGTTTCCATAGCTTATGGCATTTTTGGTCCCATAGAAATTAAAACCTTCTCAGCCAAGTTGTTAATTGTTTTCTGTGTTGAATGGAGAATTAATGCACCATTAGTAAATACCTGTAGTCTTAGTCCTAACAAGATGTAATGTTTGACGGTGGGAGGGCATTGGTAAGGGGAAAAGCAGCTCTGTCATTTCCCAGTCTCAATTTAAGTGATTTAGATGATTCACTGCATTTATTATGAAGGATGCAACTCAGCCAACTGAAAAGCATAAATCATAGACAGAAACTTAAATTATAATCTCCCTTTTTTCTTTGCAGCATTTGTGTGTTGTACTAACAGAACCAGCCTAGAACTAACACAAGTAGTATTTTTAAAAGGTGGCTTAATCCACCACTTTTTAGCTTCTGGAAGTCTACACACATAAATTTTTACCTTGCCTTTTTTTTTTTTTTTTTTTTTTAGATAGGGTTAGTTTATTCTGAAAATAAATTCTGAAAATGGTTTCCTGTACTTAAGTGGTTGCTGGGGTCATTTTTATATAATGTCTATAAAATGTAGCTCCTTTAAATTTAGAGAAACGATGTATATGGTACTGCTGTTGATTTGAGGCTAGTTAAAATCTATATGCTTTATCTGAGAAAACAGTTTTGAAATGAAGCAGCCTTTAGCAAAAATGTGTCTATTTAGCACTCAGATTTCTCCTCCCTGCGGCAGATAAAAGGTGTAAAGAATAGTTCCTTAAAATAAGGGAAATCTTATCTTGTCCAGCATGCGTGAGAAGCTGAATAAAGACCTTGGATCATTCTAGCAACTCCTATATGGCAAGATCTGGAAGAGGTTCTTAGCCATACCTCTCTGACTAAGGACTGGGCATGTAAATTTTACCCCTTTCCACCAAATATTGCACTGAAAAGAAAGACTATCTGAGTTTTCAAGCAGAAATGTTCCCAGCTGCATTTTGGCTGAGTTTGTGATCTGGGTGGTTATGGCAGGGACAACACCAGCCCTGCAGGTTAGGTGAAGCTTCTGAAAGCCAACTTGGCCTGTTTCATATGCTTTAATAGTTTGCTGGACTGGTTCTTTGCTCATCCTCCTGTTTCCAAGAAGTAAGTGAGCTGTAGTACAGAAAGAACTAAAACTGCCTTGAGGAGCCTTGGAGCATGTAGGAGAGAATTTGTGAGGTATCAAATCCACACATACATGCATTAAAGTCACTATTTGAGCCAAACTGATATGGTGAGGTGTAATGATCCATTTTACAAGGCCCTTGATAACAGAAGGTGTTAGATGAAGCCTGTATAAAGAGGTGACTTGAAATTTTGAGTTTAGTGGGCTGTAGGGGAAAGAAACTCGAGTCCAAGGTTTCCTGCAAGGACAGGCACAAGCGGTTCTGAGAGAAGCAGCTGAGCAAGTTCATGAGGCAAAGATGTTTGACAGGCAAGTGCGGAGTTGCCTAGGGCACTGCATGACCACAAACTCTAGTGCCTGTGGGTTTGGTTGCTCAGGACTGTATGCGTGGGAAAGAGTTATTAATCAAACATTGCAGTTCTGCATTTGGTTGATTAAATTGTGCAAGAGTCTCCTACAACACATTGAGATTTTTTTCCTCTTCATAAAATGATGCAAATCATGTGTTTAATGATATGCAGTGGATCAGTAGCCTTCACATCATGATGTTGTTGATTTTGTAATGATGTGCACTGTCTGGAGGTAAAATATTCTTCTTAAAGTATAAACTTCTTAAAATCAATTTTAACTCCTGTGGCAGTTGCATCAAGATTTCTGCTCCACTGAATACGAGTGCTAACTCATCCTTATATTGATTTACTGTAATATGCAAAATCCTTTGTGGCAGAGTGCACGCTCACTGATAGCTTTTTGCAATGTAAATCATAATTTGGGGTATGAAAGATGCCTTCCTGACTGTAAGTTGTGCTTCATTACCTGTTAATGCAAGGTAATACTATGCATTTAAAGTAAAATAAACAGTCTTGTTAATTTTAGTGGCAAAAATGTCTGTTTTCGTGTTTCATTAATTTTTAGAGAAGATGTTTTGTTTAAATTTTGCCTCCTAGATTTGCAATATAGCACGAGTTAGAACAAGAAAGTGCTGGTAGCTCATCTTAGTGTCAGTTATATTGAATAAATGCTGAAATGTAAAGCTGTAAGTATGCTTTAGAGTGCTTCAAAAAATATTGAAAACTGATGGTGGGATGCTGGCCACGTGATTTGCTTTAAAATATTTGAGTTGCTTGGACCGAATTATACATCTTATTGAGTCCATCGTAATTGTGTATAATGTACAACTATTGCTGACAACTGAAAAGAATAAATAGATCATAAGAAAGTCTCGAAGCTCTGCACCAGCATGTGCTGCTCTTTAGGTGGGGGATGCCATGTGTGGTCTGTATCATATACTTAATATAGATCTTTAGTAGCATTATACAGACTCTATACTAAACTTTAAAATATTTTTTTTCAAATCTGTCCAGAAGAGATTAAATGAGGTATTAAATGAGAGCATTTGTTGTTAAACATTTCCAGTTATTGCGCTGTGACAAAAAAATGGTTAAATATGTTGACTAAGGTAGTAAGACCTTTTGTGGGTGATAATATAACAAAATTTATTTTATGTAATGTACTGTACTATCGTATCTATGAAAAACACTAACTTCCTTGGCCATTCTTGAATTCTCTCAAGGAATGCACAAAGAATGCACTAGAAGAAATGCTGTATGATTTGTATTACACATGAAAAATGTATATATTGGTTTAATCCTGCTACCTTTTGTAATTTTATGCTTTATTGTTTTAAAATTTTATGTCAGTAATTCATGATACAAGAGCAACATAAATTACAATCTTATTACTTACTTTCTGCTTTTTTTAAAAAAAGTCCAATTTTAATATGAAATCAAATGTTCACATAAATGTGTCAGTGTTTGCAGTACCACTCTTTTATTTTCCTTAGTGCATATGTACTTGGTTTTGCTTCTTTTCCACTTATGGTATGTTTTTGAGCTTGTTTTCAGTGCTATGTGTTGAAAAATTGCAGCCTGTGATACACCTAGTTCTGCTTCTTTCCTCTACTTTAAACATCCATATATATATTTTTTTCATTTATGTATTCCTAGTGTTCTGTCTTTTTGAGGGGAATCTTTTCTATTTTCTCTGAGAAATCTTACTTGTTCCATAGAAAAACATTTAGAATTTAGCATGTGCTTGATAAGACCAAAACAATATTTACTGATGCTTAGAAGTAAATGCTTTAAATACAAAAGAACAGGAATTATGTAAAGTAAAAAAGAACATGTGCAATCTTAATTTTTGAGCAACAGTTTCTGTTATCTTCCTTAGTTTGCTCTAGCTAACTGGGGCTCTGACATGTCTTGATGTACATGTGCTATCCTTAGTTACTCAGATAGCATATTCTGATAAAGGTGACCTCATTAGAAGAAATGTTTTCTTTTTCTTAAACAGTGTCATAAATATACATTACATTTGTTTAAGGCATCCTATGTCTTTGAAGTCATTTCAATGTACAACATAGTGTCAGCTCATTAACATTGGATCAAAGTGTATATTAAATTTCTGATTAAACATCCCTTCTCCTTCAGCTAGGAATAAACACAATTATAACTTCTTCCTTCCTGGTGTTGGTTTAAGATTAACATGTGCCCAATTTTAGTGAGTTTGACTGTTGCTTCTAGCCAGCTGGGTAAACAGACTTTAAGGAAATTAGGTGAAGTTTAGCATACAAGCCTTTTTTTTCATAGCGTTCAAAACTCCTTACATGTGTTCTAATTAACCTTCTTTTTGTTTAGCTGATGATTAGGTTTAATATCTGTGTAAGACTAGGCTTGTCTAACATTTCAACCAGTTCTGTCCTTGGGCAATTAAAAGCTGCCAGTGCAAATGTGTCAAGATAGCTGAAATTGCACTGACTGGTGATACTGCCTACAAAAAAGAAATTTTAGTGCTCACTAATGAGAACCAAACATGCCATAGCCATAAAGATTATGAATTTTGGGTTTTTTTGGGTTTTCTGTTTTTGTTTTTTTTCCCCAACAAAATTCAAAATAAGGTAATTTAAGAATTATTCTTTTTGTTGAAGAGTATACAGGCAGAAGATACCCTTGCAGAAAGAAGGTAATTCTTTTCCTTCAGCCTTAATTTCTAATGGATACACAGCCCAGGTTGCAGATCGTGCTTGTTTGTCAGTAGAAGGAATAGGTAGAAGGAATCCTGGCCCCACCACAGCACAGTCACATAAGTTATGTCTATGCTACATGGGAGAGTCTGGGTGTGAGTGTGGGTGAAAGTATGTTATGCCCTGGACTCAAATTTATGTTTCTGCATACTAATGAGAGTAGCTCTACCTTTATTGTGGTGCACTGTTCTTTACTGAGTCATCTTGCTTGTCCTTTAGTCCTGACTGACTGCATGCTGTATCTGGTCCTTCAAGAGAAGTGTGCAGCTGGTTCAGGGGGTCTTTTGGACACGGCATTTACAGAATGAGTTATAGGGGCAGATGGTGACAGGTTTGAGTTGAAACCACGCAACCAAACTGCTGCCTTGCCTTGCTATCCAGAAAGTAGGTGGGTTCTGGGTGCAGAATGAGGTTGTGAACTCTGGGGACTATGTGCAGGCTTGTATTATTTCAGTTTGGAAGCTTGGCTAGTTTGGACTTGAACAAGTGTTCACACCTAAGTTTAGAAAACTTTGCTCGCATAGTTGAATTGTTGCTTTCAACTGCACTTCTGTATAGGAGTGGTGGCTTATGGTTTGTGTCACGGCTTTGTTACTGCCTCCATCTTGTCCATTGAAATAGAGTTGTTTTGCTAGAATTTCTGTAGGTTGGAGGAGGAAATACCCTAAATCTTCCACCTCTGCACTGAAACCATAAAACTTCTCATAGATTAAGACTTTTGGTTATAGAAAAAAAATGTAGTCCTAGATAAGAGCTAGATACAAAATACAGAAAATGAAAAGCAAAAAAAAAAGAAACATAAGAAGATAAGGTTAAGATATGGTATTTTAATGCTATACCTTAAATGGGCATTAGAAGTAATTCTCTAATTGCTTTATTTTACAAAAATTGTTATATGCCTTCATTTTATTAGATATAGAAAAAATCTGAAAAGAACATCCTCTTAAATATGTGAAATATTTTAATCTTATAATTAAGTTTTTGAATTTTGCTTTGAAGGTTCTGTTTGATAAATTTGAAATAGGAAGTCTTTCAGTAGAGGCAATTCTTCTAACTTAAATGGTAATTACTGAATGTGGCTGAAGTATGTATGTTGATTACTGTAGATACGATTAGTTTGAATGCAAATGTCTGAATACAAATGCAGGTTTCTACTTGTTTCATGTATCAGAGATACTGTGTTTATTTCTGTATTTTTTTCATACTGAAGATGGCTGTGAATGCCCTTCCTGGAAAGTAGTTTGATCTGTGTAAAAGAATACTTTCCCTGTAGTAACATGTGGAAACAGTTTGATGGAATAAAATGAGAAGAAATTAATCATAGTTATTCTGAGCTTCTTTTGCTGGTTCATAGCCAGACCTAATTTAGACTGAAATCCTTATGAGATGGTAGTGTTTGGAAACATATAAATAATCTTTCACCCAACAAAAACCATTCCAGGACGTATTTGTAAACTGTTAAATACCTAGCTTGTCTAAATTAACATTGATTGTTGTTGTTACGTAGTTCACCAGTGTCCTAATGCAATCCTTGTCTTCATGGAAAAGGAAGATAAAATTGCTTGTATGTTTACCAAGTTCACAATTATAAAACTGACTTTAATGGAGTTCCAAGATGGAGGTAGTTGTCCTACTAAGTGTGACAAGCCCCACCATCTCCAGCATACAGTTTCAAAGAAGTTAGCTGCTTTGAAATTATGAAAATGTATTTCTAATGTACTTATGTTTTCAGTGTATATATGCAAGCCAAGTTTATTTTTTCTAAGGCAGGGTGGCTAACTTATTCGTGAGTCTTGCTTCAGTTCTATTTTGCTTGTCAGAATTGAGAACTCTGAATAAAGAATTAAAATTTGTAAATATAAATATTGAGAAAACATGTAACAGCTTAAGAATAGGAATATTCTTTTAAACTTAGCACTCATAGGCTTGCTTTTCTATGTCTCATATCAGGCCTATTCCTATGTCATATTAAAACATTGAATTTTTAGTTGGGATGATTAAAAAATAAACTAAATAAAACAAAAAATATAGACTTACTTAATGCTACTAGACAGCTGAGAAGACAGCATAGGCAAAATGAATTTTAAGGGGAGACAGAGGCTATGAATGGAGAAGAAAAGTATTGTTGGTGTAAATAAAAAGTAGAAAAGAAGTCATGTTAGAGAGGTGGAAGACTCATTTATGACTAGACTCAGTAAAGTTTTAGGCTGTCATTCCCACTCCCTTGAAGTTGAGGGTTCCAGACTGGCTGTGTGAGTGGACTTTGTGGGTCTGCATTAGTACTTGAAGCTTACTGGGGACAAGGGCATACCAAAGACATAGCATATTTTTTTTTTGTACGCCAGCCTGGAGGATCTGTGGTTGTCTGAGCTTGTTACCACACTGTTCTAAAACAAAAGGAATTGTAGTTCTGACCTTTTTTTGTAAGGATTTTGTGCCACTACAGTTTTTTTTTTCTTTCTAGTCCATGTCATTTAACTTGTTGTGTTTGCAGCTATTTAGCATTGTTCTGTTTCGACTCTGGCTACCCAAAATGACCAACTCAGGGATGGAGTTGTGTTGGTTTTCATGCTTTTTTGGAGCTTTTGGCTCTTTGATAACTTGCTCTTAGTCTTCTGTGCTGTAGGTGGGAAGTGTTGGTCTCTGGTGAATGTTGCACTGTGTTTTGGGTATCTGTAAGCTGGATAATTTGTTGCTTGTGATAAAAGCTCCATCTCCCTCTCTAATCCTTACGAAAATTTTAATGGGTTCGGTTTGGATTTTATTACCTAGTATTACCTTATTATAAATAAAATGACCATCTTAATTATTGATGAATATTCAGTAAGAGTAAGATATACCACATGATGTTAGCCAAGTTGCTATGTTGTGTGTTGGCTTCTGTGATCTAAAAATTCATATTTTATTTTGTAATAAAAGATATCATTAATACTTTTTGGATTCAACAGTCCTTGAACTGACTGTGTTGTCTGATCTTAAAGCACACCCTGGTTATGGATTCACTGAATACACACATCTAAACAATTTCTTGTTAGGGTGGAAATATAATAAACTGAGAACAATATGTTCTGTTTAGTGAAAAGGTGGGTTAGTACGCTTTGGATCTACTGAAAATAGTTGTGGTGCTCTGTTGTACTGACCTTCATTGTGCACTTAATTCTCTACCTTTTTTTGCAGTCACCATTGAATCTTTAATTCTTGCGTGCATGTTATGGTCTAGGCAGCTATGCAAAAAAAATGAACACAAGACTAAGAACCTTTTTGTAAATGTTTTTGATTCGTACAGTGTAAAATGGGTCATAAAAGACACCTGTTGCTTCTAAAAGTATCTGAAGTGGGTTCAGTTTCACCAGATCAATGGATGAGCTTTCTTCTGAGTGACAGGGGTCTGTCACTTCCCCTGAAGTTGATAGAATTCTGCATTCTTCAGACATTTTAGCATTGTTTTAAGGAAGTAATAGATTAGAAGTTTTTTCTTGCAATATTTTGTCTGCAAAAGAAAATTAACCAGTTAGTGGTATTTGTTTCAATGTCTGTTATGCTATGAAGGAATATTTTAAGAGCTTGTCCACTCATATTTGCATACTTTAACTGATTTATTTAACAGAATCTGCAAAAATGGAGGAAAGAAATGCATTTCCTGGATATGCCAAGGTTAGTGCTTGACTGTGTTTGAAGCAGAGTGGCTTCAAGGCTGTAAAGTGGACATTTAAAGAAATTCAGTTTAACTATCTGTTAGGTATCCACTTCACATTCAGAAAGGGTGTATGATGCATTTTCTGTATGATTTTGAATGCAAACCTACTTGAGGTCTGACTCAAAATTATTAGAAATTGGAAGACAAGTACTCCGAGTAGCGAAATGTCAGTATAAGACCCAGGCACTTTCTTTAGACTCACAGGATTTGTATTTTGTGCTGTGGTAATTCAAAGTGCAAAAAAGACTTTTAGAACTACAGTGACATTAGCAAGTACTTGTAATTTTAAATGAGAACAGATTTTTTTTGTTTTATTCATTTTTAAGTTCATGTCTGAACCTCGCCTGAGAGCCGGGCCAAATACTTATGCATTCCTGACATAAAGAGCAAGTCAATGCTTCTCAAATTAGAACACATAAAATTCAGATACCTGAGACTCAATATATAATCTCTTTTACTAATATGGAAACAATTTTTTGTTACTGATTTATAACCACAAAAAACAACATGGAAATTCCTTGCAAAGATTAAAATGTTTGCTGTTGTAACTGAGTAGGAGTGGACTGGCTGAATGATTGTGTTCTTCACTTACACCCCACAATTATCAGGGACAAAAGTCCCTTTAGCTACTATATTGCCTTATTGTACTATTGTTCCTACTGTGTCCTAGTATTTAAGTTTCTGAACTAAAAAATGTAGTCTGTAGCCCTGTCTTAAATTCCTAACTTCCCCATTCAGTTCATTGCAAGGCTGCTAGGTGGAATTCAGAAAGGCTTTTTGCTTTTCAGAGCAGGGGGGAGGCTTGTGCTAACCAGAAGGAAGTACTGCAGAATGAGCCATACATCTTAAAAGTGTGCCCCTCTTTGGCCTGTATGTAAGACAAAACTCACAGCTCAATTCTTTTGATTTTACATGCCAAATATTATGCCTAGACCATGAATGAAGATACAATGAGCCAGTTTTGGAAGCAGAAGCACATGTGGTGAGGTCTGTGTAAGCCGGTGTGGGTTTGGCAGCTCTGTTGGCTTATACCAGCTCAGGGATGTTGCCAGCAGTACTGCAGATGCAAGGTTTCCTGTGTTTGAGACTCAGCTCTCTTATGCCATATGAAAACAGTGCAGGGCCACAGGCCAGTATTTTCCTTTTCTTGGTCCCAATTTCACCCAGTCTCACAGTGGCTTTAGGAATTAATGTATTTCGTGTGGCACTGAGGTGGTAAATTCAGCCCTGTGTTGGGTCACATCATCTGGTTGAGGGAGCCTGTATGTGTTTGTGAGACAGAGTAAGGTCCTGTGGAAAGGTGAGCCTGTAGTGAGCAAAACAGACAATCAGCTTCTGTATCTTGTCTCAGGATTTTAAGGCGTTCACTCAGTGCTACACCTTAGCAAGCATGCTCAAGCTCAGCTTTTGGGGCTTTTGGACTTTTGGGGCTTTATCATATGAGGGTTTTCCGAGCAGTTGAAACTTCTTGGCTTTACTAAGTACCAGAGCTTTCCATTCTGCTTTCAGTCGTGGACTGAGTTGTCCTTCTTTGGAATAAAAGCTGGGAGTTTCTTTTGAAATCAGATGACTGCTTATTATCCTGTTCCTGCATACACAGAATTTCTCTCCTTTGCATGATCAGAAGTCAGCCATGAATCTTATTCTTTATATTAAATTTCATGTTTTCAATCAGTGTCAGGTATAGTTTGAGTGGACCTGCTGCAGAAAAAAAGTCTTATTGTGCCCAACTTGTGATTTCTTATTGAAGTGGCTGGAAGAGATGGGAAAAACTCAGCCTGCCACGCTGGACTTAGTTATGGGGTACTGTAAAAGAAAACTGTAGTTGTTTCAAAAATGCACTTGTTAAATTTTAAGTGCTGTGAAGCTTTCAATTACTTGAGAAGTTAATTGCAGAGTTTAAAAAAATGTTGCATTTGGACTTAGTAGAAATTAGATCTTTCTGAATTGTTTGGAAGAGCTAGGCCTCAGCAGAGCAGGAGTTGTGGTTCAGTATTGTCACAAAGATACCAATACAGATATTCATAATTTTTAATTGTGCAATAAACCAGATGTCAAGAAAACAATGTGTTTCAGAGTTCTTTTAAGAGCATAATTCTGAGCATTCAATTTTATTTAGAATTGCACTTTGTT
Organism: Cnemophilus loriae; assembly: GCA_013397755.1. Taxonomy (NCBI): domain Eukaryota; kingdom Metazoa; phylum Chordata; class Aves; order Passeriformes; family Corvidae; genus Cnemophilus; species Cnemophilus loriae. The sequence continues at coordinate 1,650,420 of VZTF01003389.1, forward strand.
TTTTTGTTCCTCAGAGTGCATGTTTCACTTGTGAGATTTGGTTATGCAAGTCACATTGTATTCTTCCAGCTTGTTTAATGCTGAAAATGTAACATGACAGGATTGTTAAAAACTGTAATAAAATATTGGATCAGCCTAAGGAATCCTCTTTTGCTAAATGGCTTTCTGGAATGGTAACTGTTCCAGAAAAAAAAATTCAAATATATAGCTAATTACAGAAAAATTGTGGGTAGCATGCTGCTCTCTCTCTCTTTTCCCATGACCTTCTAATTTTATGATTTTGTGTGTGTGCGTGTGTGTGACTAATTAAAATATGATGGCAGAGCAAAATAACATAGTCCAAATGCCCAGCAGCTGGGATATAGATGTAATAATCCATGTCCTTGCATCATAGGAAATAGAGAGGGGACAAGTTGCAGATAATTTAGTCTCTCTACTTCTGCTATGCATAGCTTTTGCTCTAAGTATGTCTGTTAAATTTACACCTCATTTAATACACTGATATATTACTAAAATTATAGTGGTGTTTAGTTTTCTCAGTTTGTCTTTTCTATTACAGAAATAAAATTGATCCTGCCTAGGACAGAAAGGTGGCCTAGATGACCTCTTGAGATTCTTTACAGATAGTTCTTATGTGATTGCGTAATTTTTACTGATCTTTCTGTACCACATTTTGCCTTTGGATGATAGTGTTTTGCTCCATGTAGTTTTTATATAGGTATCTCTTTCCATGTATTAGAAAGGAAGAGTGCTTTTCAGATTTTGAGAAAGCAGTTCCGATATTTCTCTTGTCACATGAATCTTTTGAATCTTTTCTCTTCCTTCACCCTGCCCTGGTTGCTCATGCATATCAGAACTCTTTGGCCATGAGAAATTGGTTGACATCTCTGTATTCATTCTGTGAAAGAATGAACTAAGAAACTGTAGTTTAGAGCTCATAAAGTGCTCAACACGCTGACTGCATTCACCTTTGTTTTATTGTTTAGTAGTGTAAAAGGGGGAGGGAAGAGAACTTGTTCTTTCTCTTCTGAGAGGGCAAAACCTTTTTTGTCTTTTTCTGTCATTTTATGATTATCTGAGGTCAGAAATCTTCTAGGAATGGACAAGACTCATGTCTTAGGACAGGATTTGCCAGCAGAGATAAGTACTGAGTACTTTCTGATGTATATGCTGTGTTCACTCTGATTTCACTGGTAAGTGTGGTTACTTGGTATTTCACAAGGTGAATTCAACACAGAGGAACAAGCTCAATTTTCTGAAACTTTTTTTGTAGCTTAGTTCTGATCAGTTTAGATCTGTTTAGATCAAGTTGAGATCTGTGAAAGTAATAGGTGTTGTGGATTATCAAGACTTCTCAGGTGTGTCTGCTGCTGTTTGCTATCTGAATAGGCCTAGAACTGTCCTCACAGAAACCGCCTACTATGTGTACAGAAGAAAGTCTGAAGAATGAACATCTCAGATCCGTACATGTGTTTGCAGTAGATGTTTATGAAGGACTTAAGATTTCTTTTTCCTTTTTGGTAAATTGTCCCTCAGTGTGTACTTATACAGTCTTCCATTGCTGCATTAATCTTGAAAGTCTCATGCAGACTAAGTAGTATGACTTACAGATTATGAGAAATAGAAAAGATAAAGAAGGAAAAAAATATAATTTTCAAGGTTTTTTTACTAAAGCTATGTGATATAAATCAATATTAATAACATTTAGGTATCTCATTGTGTTTTGTTCCACAGGCAGCAGGAGCAATCCGTCCTTTAGTTTCTACTGTTATTGCCTCTGCTGCTGATGGCTGCTTAGACCACTCACTGGAACGTGCCAGGTACAGAGCGAGTGAAATGCCTCAGGCTTTCTTGTTTGATATAATCTATGAAGCATACCAACAGGTAAGACATTAAGACTTTCTAAGACATTTTTTCCATTTACTTCAGTTAAAAGGAAAAAAAGGTAACTATTTCTCTTCTTTCAAGAATAGAGCTTCAGCATCTATTTCAGATCACAGCAAACTGTATGCATATTACTTCTGAGTCTTTTAAAAAAGCCTTATCGTTCTAATCTATTCAAATTTTTGATTAGTGGACTATCAAATGCAAGAGGGGGTGATGGATCTAAATGGCTGGAAGGAGAGATTTGCTTTAATTTTTATTGTGCGCTATATAGATTACTTAAATGAGTGGGTTTATATGTTTAAAGTTAGGTGTCTATATAAAGTATGTATTGTTGAGTGAGAGTACCAAAGGATGCACAGTGTAATAATGACATTTTATAGTAATTTAGTGGGATACAGGCTGTTCTAAAATACTGAGATAATATAAAGTGCTACATCTAGGTAAATGTTTATTTTGTTTCTTGTTGCATGTGTATTATACATATTTTGGTTAGTGTCTGAAAAGAATGTTTACTCAGTCTCTGTTGTAATTCTTAATTTTTTCTTAATATATTGCTTTGACATTAACTTTATTTAGGAAAATTAAAGTTGTGGATAATGTGTTAAACCCTGATTCTTTTGCCTTTATTTGCCCTGAAGACTGCTTTCATTTGCCCCACCCTGCATTCACAGTTTACTGGAAACATTCCAGGCTTTAGTCTCAATGTTCTACTTCCTTTTCATTCATCACCTTGTGGAAATTGCCTGTCCTCCAGGTATCTTCCAGACTGACTGGAAGCAGAGCATTTCTTCATTTGTCACTTGGAAGGAATTATTTTTCATGTTAATGCTGACAGTCATGCTTCCCATCAGTCTTTCAATTCTAAACAAGCCCAAGTTTCTGATACTTTCAGAGAGGACAAAGCTTAGAAGTCACTAACAACAGAAAAATGTGAGGACAGGCAATGAAGAAGCTGTTACTTAATCGTCCAGTAATTGTTTTCCTCAGAAATGTTGACACAAATTCCATGTCATACCCTTTATGCTTGTTACTTGAAGATAGTAGATGCTGAAGATGAAGGACTATCCAAAATGAAGAGCTACTCAAGTGATTGGACTGGCTTCAAACTTTTCGCTTCTGATAGGAAGCAGGGGATTGTTCTTAGTATATGCCACACAGCTGATACTTCCGAGATTCTACCTTGAATGTAGTGGATATACTCACAAGAAATGCAGCCTCTATGTGCATAAGAACACATCTCAAGAGACAACTACTGCTGTTGGTTATACAGCTCTTTCTTGATGTATGTATCTTTTGGAAAATTGTATGTTTACGTGCTGTTTCTTGAAACCACCTTCTCCCTCATCCCCCAAACAACCCAGTATTTTTTCTGCTGTGTTTGCTCATAATTTGCAAATACAGTAGAGGGGGCAAATACATAAAAAGCTCTTGCCCTAAAAGCCTGACTCAAAAGACAACTATATTTGCAGTTCCTGTGCTCCTCTGAAAAGAGTTTTTTTCTCACATATGCATTCCATCAGTCTTCTTTTTTGTATCCCTGCTCTTTCAAGAACAAGCCACCAAAGTTGTTAGAAGCAGCCAAGGCTATGGTTTCTTGTCCCCAGTTCCCTTTGCTTTGGCTAAATTCTGGTCATTTAAAGCTCTGAGCTTTGGACTCTTGGGAAGTATAACACTTTGCTAAAATCTCTCATCTCATATTGTTTCCTAATTATTTATGTTTCAATGGTGTCTAGCTGTCCAAGTCAAGGATTAAGACCCTATTGTTCTGGGAACTGAACAAACAAATAAAAAAAGACAGATAATCGTTGTCCTGAAAAACCTAGTCAAGCTACTGTAGGACAGATTTTGGTAGGAATGGATGCAGCTTATGATGCTTCCTAAATATTAACATATCCATAATCAATTCCCACAGCCTGATGAAGGTAAGTATCATTGTACAGATGAACAAAGAAGAGAAAATAATTTTGTTACTCATGTTGCAAGTCATTCCCGAAGCTGGGAATGGAATTCATTTTGGCTGACTCTGCATGGGATCATGATCTCATGCCTGTGTATTTTATACAGTTGTGACCTTTATGCAACAACAGTGTGGGGAAAAGCAACAGTCAAATATGCATTCCTTGGAAAGAAACTGTCCATTTGAATTAGTGCTTCAAGTAACACAGGCTTTTCAGTTACAATGTGGGTAATGTGGAATACTGCTTTTAAACTCCATCTCTATTTAAATGCACCATCTGATGTGAGTAGATAGGTTTAGAGTGTTTACTTCCAGATGTGTTCGTGAATGTAAGATCTCTAAATATACTGACCACAAAGTTGCAAAATTCAGTTAAAGGTCAGTTATCTGATCCTTACAGGTTTGTTATCTGCAGTCTATTTTGTCTCTTCTTGTCTGGTAGCAATCTGGGCAGAGCAGACTAGAGGTCCTTCTCCTTTTATTGCTGTTTTAAATTTATGTAGAACTAGAACGGAGTAAGGCATTACCACTATTAAAAGATGAAAAAATCTATTTGTATGATTTTTACCAAATTAAGTAACTTCCTTAGAAAACATTTTCCATTTCTTGCTCAAATAAAAAAAGGATAGTAATGATTTGGGGAAAAATACATGCCCTGTTGAATCTCCTCTAATTAATTTTATATACAAATACCAAAGATTGATTTACAATAGTATCTTAAAATGTATGTGTATGTGTATGTATGTGTAAATGTATGTATACTACAGGGAATCTCCTTCATATTTGGCACCAAAAATCCAGGGCAGATTTTGAGGAATTCAGCCAGGTTGTTCACCTGCATTTCATTGTGATGCATTTAATTTAGTTTTCAGTCTTACATCTTCCCTGTTGCCTAAAACATGTATTCCAAACAGATCTTTGTTCAGATGTTACTTTCTGATTTAACTGTTATGATGTCAGGACTTCTTACTTCCTAACTATTAACTTTCAAATTTATAAAATTTATAAGATTTATAAAATTTATAAAAGTTACAGCTTTTATTTGTATGCTGCATATCTGGCTCAGGGTGGACAAGTGACCAATGCAAACAACTGCAAGGGGAGAAAGGAGTGTATTCATAGTGTGTGTGGATCTTGCAGGTGGGAGGCTTTACGATAGCCAGGGGTTTTCCTTGGGATTTCAGGTAAAAGGGCATATAAATTTGTTGAGGGGATAAATGTAATGTTGCATCACTACTCTTAGTTCTGGTATGTTCTAATTTGTGAGATCTCATTTCCTGCACAATGTAATGAACCACAGTAAATGGACAAGTAAAAAATTTTTAAATCAAAAATGCAAATCTCTAATAACTAGTAAAACCTCTGGAAAAGTAGTAAAAAAATGGCAGAATCCATGATTTACTTCAATTCTGAGGTACCTGAGACAAAATCGGCCAGTTGAATTTTTTTTTTAAACTACTTTTATTTTGTTATTTTAATAACGAATTCCTGATCTTTAAAAATACGTGTTTCTTTTCTATTTTTATCCATCCTAAGGAAAATCAGGAAAGTTTAAATGTTAATTGAAAACCCATCCTTTCTAAAGATGGTAAATAAGGGATAGATTCCTTAGACCAGACTTGTTCATTTTTGCTTAAGGTTGTTTCATGTTTCTGTTCCACTTCTTAATTTAAATAGGAACAAATGTGAAGTATGATCCTACAAGCCTGGAAAGAGGTGGGTGGGGGAAAGGCTTCGCTTACCAGTCAAGTGTTCCCTGGAGCAGTACCTTTTAAAAGAATTAGAGTATCAGGAAGTCAGGTAGACTACCATTTTCCTTTAATCTGAGTAGGCTGAGACAGATTTCAGTAATACTTGTTTTTGACATATCGTAAAATGCGCAAAGATCTCAAAGGTTTTTTTGTCTTTAACACAAAGCGTCTTGTTGTGTCATGTCATGTGTTCTGTACAAAGTAACACAACCACAATATATAAAGGCTGAAATACCCAAACATAAAAAGCATTGAGCGCTTGAAATGTATCCGCTAAAGCAAGAAAGGTAGCAGGAACATTTAAAAAGCTTTACCTTTCATGATCTGGAAGAGAAACAACTGAAAATGGAAGCAGAAGAGGAGTGGTAGGTAGAAGATTCCGACCAGCTTCTATGTGAGATATGTAAGCAAACAGCCCTGGGAAGATGATACGAAGGTTAAGGAGTTGTCAGCATGAATGTGGGGAATACCAGAGAGTTGCTCACCAATGCCACCAGTCCAGGGAAGCCAAGAACCTTGTGAGAGGGAATAGCGATAAACAGCTGAAGAAAGAGCAGGGCATGTTAGAATGCTATTCTGCAGGAATCCTTCATATATGGGTGGCATGGTAAAGTCTGATCACTAATTCAAAATTAAAGGATACCTTTTTAAGAATATTATTTAAAAAAAAAAATTGATACCCAATTTTTTTTCTGCTGATCATTTATATATTATCTTCCAATTTTCCTCAAGATCTGCTGTACCTGTGGAAATTTACTGCAAGAACTACACACTTTTTTTTTTGGGGGGGTGTTTGTATTGCATATATAATTAGTTTAATCATCTGTTGATTGCAGATTATGGAAGTTTATATTTAGCTAATCAGAACAATGAAGCTGAAGTAAAAAAAAAAAAAAATTAAAAAATAGGAACAGGAAGCAGGAATACTCATTGAAGGAGAATGAGCTTCAACATGTTTAGAGACATTTCTCTGATTCATGTCTATAACCTCCTTACAGGTATCCACACAGATCAGGTCGATCTTAGGGATTCTATCTAATCTGTGTAGAAAATATGCAGAGATTAGTACTTTTTGGGACTACACTAAATTAGTGTATCTGTTCATATCCAACATTAACCACTCTTTGAATATTAAGCAATTACTTTTACTTATGGGCCATTACAGCATCTGCCTGCATAGGAGAGAACAGCTATATATATAAACATAGTAATGACAAGATACAAAACAATAGTGTGTCAGAGAGAATCATGCACATACTTTGATGCTGAATTCTGGGAGGCAGATGTTCTTCCACTCCCCCAAAAAAATCATTACAAGATGTCCACAGATTGAGTGGAGATGGGGAGAAGAGATAGTCTGCAGACTGTCCAACCTGGTCATTAGTAGAAGAAAAGGAAATCCTAAAATGGTTCTCCTCTAACAAACCCCTGCAAATGTTCAGGGAAGATTTTGCCAGAGTAAGAAAGGAAGTTGGCTATTGTTAGGGCCATTGTAAAATTATTTGCTAAAAGTATTGTCTTTTCTGTATGTAAATAATAGGGAGTGTATTCCATGTGGATTTTGTAAACTTCTAAAGTACTTTTTGAAAGGGCACAACATTACTGGGATTCTTTTTCGAACATGCGTGAAGCATTTTAGTATCTTCTGTAGCAGGGAAGTGGAGTCAGCTGTAGCAGTTTAGCAATATTTTGGCATAGGTCAGGCAAAGTCCTTCGAGGCAAAATGTCTAGACTGATTTGGGGATTTTCTTGTGGCTTCATTCTTTGTTAAAAACGTTGATGTCTGTCAAATTATTATTGCCAGGAATAACAGGCGATTAGATGAATGGTAGTAGACAAATTGTTGACTAAAACCCTGGCAACTTTGGGAGAAAGGGTCAGATTCAGAAAAAGGACTGAAGGGTCAAGATATAAGTGAGCCAAAATTTGGGCATTTAATTCTAGTGCTGGAATTCTGAAAAAAACCACTGCTCATCCCCTTGCCAAGACTAAAGATATCTGAATCTTCAAAGCATCTCAACCTTTATTTTTAACATTCACCAAACATGAAACTTTATGTATGTCAAGGCATGTAAGTTGTCACCAAGGCTGACCAACTTAATATTTTATCTTCTGTAAGCATTCACTTGGTGATAATTTTTTTTTGTCTGATTCTATTCCATCATGAATTAGTGATATGGGTTATCACTGCTGTTCATTTTTGTAGTGTAAAAGCACTGAAAAAACTGATCACCATTGTTTTAAACATATGACGAAAAGCACGTAAGAAATGTAGGTTTTATCAGAAGTGGTACTGGGTTTTTTCTTGGCCTTTGTCTTTTTAAAAAAAAGCATCAGAAATCTTTTATTAAGTGTATTGTGTTGTAAGGATGATCATTTAACCTCATGCTTATTCAAATGGATTTTGCAGTTTCTGTATGCTCTGTGTGTGTGTGTGTGTGTAGATCCACTTCCTTTTCCTCATCCCCAGCTCTGGTCACCCACTTTACTTTTTTGTAGTTTATAGTTATATATTCAGGTCTTGTAAATATATGCCATGTAACATCATTATTGTATTTGTCTTAATTCTGCATTCCAGTTTGTGTCTGTAGGTTTTCTTCCTTCTCATTAAAGGTATTCTGAAATACTGAATCAAGAAGTGATTTGTGAATTAGTCAAGAGCTGGCTAGACTGATAGTAATCTTGTAGTATGATTTGTATAAAGGCAGTACTACAAACCAATGTTCTTTGTAGGGAGTCCTAAAGGCAGCATTCTTCTATCTACCTATGAAATATAACAGGTAATTACAGTTTTAGTGTAACTACCTACTTGGTTGGTCCAAGAAGGCCGGATATTCAGCTAAATCGCTTTTTGAAATTCCCACCCCTAATTTTAATTAGCTGTGTACTACTAGTATAAAGGTGGCAAATATCTGTGACTTTTTCAATGTAGAATCTAAGCATATGAAATAAGAAATGATCAGCAAAAGGAAGCCTTTCTGATTTACTCATGGGTCATTAGGATTTTAGATATGATTGTTTGACAAGGAAATCTCCTTGTGTACTCTTAAATGTTAGAAGAAAATCTATTTCTTCTTACATGGGAATTTCACATTATTAACAGCACCTTTTCATTGTTGTGGTCCATTTCAGCTTCGATTTTATGACTTGTTTTAGTTGCATTTAAAAAAATTATTTGGAACTGCAATAGCACCTGAGTTCTGTTCCATTTAATGCGTGCTGAAAACTGGTAATTTTTTTCTTGTTTTGATGCAAAATTGCTATGGCACTAATTTTTTAATGATGCACTTTTGCAGAGGATTTTGTTCTGCCTTTCTTCATCCATTGTCAGGCTGATGCATGCAGACTGTTGCTTTACAGGGTTGTCAGCCTCGCCTAAATGAATATCCTAATTTGTACAGTCTACAGGTTGTAGCTCTGAGATATTTTCCAAAGAGATCTGTTATTTCATCTGGCATCTTTTTACCCTTACAACTTTGCCCTGAGATTTAGAGGAATAAATAATTTTGCCTAGCCTTAAAGCCTACCCAGTTCTACAGAATACTCTTCAAGGTAAATATGCTAAAAGAAATTTTGTCAGTAATGCTTTCTTTTATTCAAAAACTGAAGCTAGATTGGTGGTCTGGAGAAAACTGTGCTAGTTTAGATAGCTCTGTACTTGATTAGTTCTTTGGCGCAATGGTAGAGCCAGGATATTGTCTGAATCCGCACCTTGCCTTAATTAATTTCTGCCACAAGAATGTTTGGAGAGATTCTAATGCCTTTCACAAGAAAAAAAAGGTTTTTTGCTAATGGGATAATTACTTCCATTTTATGTCACTCCTCATCCTGTAGGATCTCAAAGAACTTTGCAAATTCTCATATTAGCTCTTGGAACTGTTTGCTGTTGTAGTGCAAACCTTCCACTCCATGGGTGAAATTTGGCATCTCTATGGCAGCAAAAAGGCATTTTGTCTTCAGGCATAATTTGGAAGGTGTGTGTTAAGGAGACACAATGCAAATGTTAAGTTGGAGGTTAGATTGGATTATGAGAATATTTTTGGTACTGGGTTTACCCTGGTAAGTGTACTGTATCAATGAGAATCACCTGTTCAGCACAGGCTCAGGAGATGCTGAATACTGAGTGAGGATCCTGGTATCCCGCATATGGGAGACCACCCACCTAAATTGTCATCTGTTGCTTGTTCTGAGATAGTAACGAAGAAGACAGGGTAGTGAAGCTAGAGGTTTTCATCTGTTGTTATTGACGGTTTGCTGTATTGAAAGGCAAGGAAAAGGACCATTTATGATCTTGCATAATTCAATAGGTGATTTTTCTGAAGTAAATTGTTCCAAGAGTGAATAATCTTATCTGTGAAAAAAAAAAAAAATTACATTTCAGAATGCGTTTTAGCTTGGCCTGAATTTGGCTCACCTCTGCTTCCAACCTCGATTAAATTATCTGTTGGTTTCTTAATTTTATAGCATCATATATTTAGAAGTCTCTTTATTGCGAGAATGAGAACAATTACTCCTTCAAATTTTCTTAGAATAACCTAAATAATCTGTATTTTTCTACATTAGGGCAAAATTTTCCTTGTCTTTGTCTTGTCCAAATAATTCTTCCCCAAGTATTTTTCCAATTTTCAAGATAATTAGAAAAGTGTAAACAATGAGTCCTAACACAGTGTTTTGACTACTATTTTTGTCATGTAGAACATTACCAGTTTCTTATTTCTTCATGTTGTAACTAAAATATGGGTATTTAGTGTACTTAGAAGCAACATGAGTACCAAAATATTCCAATGAGCAATCAGGAAGTGTTCAGGGGTCTAATGGTAGATTGCCAGGAAATCATGGCATGTACGGAAAAGGCACTTGCAGTAGCTGCAGTGGAAGGTGTTGGGATGTAGATACAGGTCTGTATAAAAACAGGCTTGCTTAATTCCATTAGAGAGTAAATTGCTGTATCTTTGTTCTCTTCACTACTACTGCATCTGGATGTATGTAACAACAGTTTTAATAATTAACTACAGTAAAAATAGTTTCAGAGATGAGATTATCTGGTTTTCCATTGATCTCAGTGTTTTCCTCATTCACATTTCCTCCTGTTTGCTGCTTCTGCTCTCTCTCATTTAGCTGTGGCACATTGATGCAGGCTGATTGCTTGCCACAAATCCACTGTTGGATTCAGCATTTTTTTGGTTTCTGTGGTAATGAGCGTGGCAAAGAAAATCTTTATAAAATATGATAAAAATAGGCCAATTCAGGTTCAGTGAGAGCTTGTGTCTGCTTCTTTTCTTAACTCAGTAAAATGTTCCTGATGATGAATGTTCATGATGTACTCTGGCACTTCAGCAGTGGAAACTTGATTTGCAAGGATCTGGAAAAATCCTAAAGCTCTGCTATTGTTGATTAGTTATGCATTTTAAGTGCAAGTGTTCTGATATTGTTACTGAACAGATTTACATGGGAGAATAAAATGGAGGCGCTGTTGACAGTGGAAAAAGTGCTAAAGATTGCGCAGTCAAGGGTTACAGAAATGTAAATGCTGGCTCTACACAGGCTTTAAAGATACCAGTGTAAAGGAGCAAATGTGAAGATTTTCTTTCAGTTAATGCATAAAGAATATTATTTTGTGTCCTAAGGAATGATGAAAATATAAGAAAATGACAGTGCTGTATTGAACCTTTTTTTCATCTCTGCTGGTTCTGTTGTATGGTTACCAGTTCCCATACAAAGATACAGTAAATTAGTGTTCAAACTATTGTATTGGAAAAAAGTGAGCGTATGGACTATTAATAAATACCAGGGAGACACAGGCTGCATAGCTGCTCTTTTCTCTAGCCTCTTATTCTATGTTTACCCATAAGGAACAACAATATACATTGCATTTTAGGAAGTAGTAGTATTTTTAAAAATGTTTTCAGCCTAATTTGGGCGGAAGAGGAAGAAGACTTTGTGTAATGCTAAAATCTGTATCTCATTCCACTTGTAGGACTTTATTCAAGCATCCACTCTTGGAAAAAAACAAAAAAACACCCACAAAAAAGTGTCCCCAAAACTACCAATATTCAGCAGTACAAAAGCATTTTTTAAGTAACATTTTTCCTTCTGTGTCATGTAAAGAACTAAACTATTATGTTTTCTTTCTTTTGTGGATATGTTTTGTGCCAATATTTCCAGCTGTTTCCACCATTTCAAATCTGTGGTCTGAAACTTAAACTATGTCTATTGTTTCACAAAGCTATGTATGCATGTCAAGTTCAGTTAACTGTACACTGTCAAACTTATGTTAAAAAGTCTTTCAGTAATAAAGGGGTTTTAGAAAGAGTAAGAGTTTTAACCAGATTTTTGTGTTGTAAATTGAATCTAGATTTACACTGAATTACATACAGAAGACTTAGGATGAGAATAGTTGTCTACCTGGGTCGGTAAGAATTTTCTTCACAAATATTCTGGAATTTATGTAGAATCATGGAGTGTCCTGAGTTGGAAGGGACCATACGGACCACTAAATCCAACTCCTGGCCCTGCACAGGACATCCCCAGCAGTCCTACCACGTGCCTGAGAGCACTGTCCAAATACTTCTTGAATTCTGCCAGGCTTGGTGCTGGATTACTTCCTTGGGGAGCCTGCTCCTTCCCTCTGGATGAAGAACCGTTTCCTAATATCCAACCTAAACCTCCCTTGATACAACTTCATACCATTCCCTCGTGTCCTGTCACTGATCACCAAAGAGAAGAGATCAGTGTCTGCCCCTCCGTTTCCTTGCGTAAGGAAGTTGTAACTACAATGAGGTCTCCCCTCAGTCTCCTCTTCTCCAGGCTGAACAGACCAAGTGACCTCATCCACTCCTCATATGGCTTTCCCTCAAGGCCCCTCACCATCTTTGTTGCCCTCCTTTGGACACTCTCTAATAGTTTAGTATCTTTTTTATATTGAGGTGTCCTAACACTTCCCCCAGCAGTCGAGGTGAGGCCACCCCAGGGCAGAGCAGAGCGGGACAATCCCTGCCCTTGACCAGCTGGTGATGCTGTGGCTGATGCATGACTTTTTTTATAGGTGCTCTCTAATAATGCTTAATTTGTTAACCAAATTTCTTAGAGCAGTATAGGAGCTTTTGAATTCTACACTTTAAATATGGATTTAAAATTTCACATGTGAAGCTGTTTAGCATGAGACGGTATATAAACAGCTGGCCTTGTGCTGCTACTTCATTTCATTGTTCTCCTCTGACATCAGTGTATCAGACTTGGAGAACAATACACTCTGACAATATGTTTAGGTTGAAACAATTACAGATAATTAGAGTGGTAAATGTCATGATATACAAGTGTTAGTGAAATATGTTTTTAATTATTACTTTGCTTTGTGTCATATTTCATCCCTTGAAGCAAGCAATACTCTCAAGATGCCTTAGCCCATTTATGGAACTTCTCCACTCCCTACTAATTATCTGTGATTAATACCTTGCTGAAAAGTTAGAATTGCTTAGTTTTGTCCTAGTTGCGTTAATTACCCATATATTTTAAAAATATAACTTAATTTAATTTCAAAGTAAATTCTTTCACAGCTAAATTTATTTCTGAAATTTTCTTTTCCCTTCTGAAGCAAAAATAAAAATACATGGGTGTTTTTAATCTGTATGTTATTCACATTAGTGGAAATTTGTTTGTGTTCTACCAGAAAATTTTCATTAAAAACAAAATGAAAAAAGGAAACATTTTGGTAATAAATATTTGGAATTGAATGTTACTAGGCCATTTCTGGTTTTCCTGGGACTTTATCTCTATGCTTCTTTACTTGAGGGATCACTGCATTTTTATGTATTTTGGAGCTGGAGTTCCCTATTCCTTTATCTTTTCTATTGACCTTTTTTGTATCCTGTTTATTTAAATTTCTGCTTAATTTAAAAATGTTCCAAAGTGGTTTTTTGAAACCGCTTTCTTTTTAAGCTGCTCTATGTTCTTGTGTGCATTTTGTTTTGTAACTCAAGCTAAAAAACTGTAAAGAACAATAACATTTAAAGTACTTTTCTAAGTTGGGTGACAAACTAAAATGACAGAAATTACTGATTAAAATTATATGTAAGTGATAGCTATTTTTTTCTAAGATGTCTGTGTGTATGAGTATTGCAATTCAGATGTGTAATGCTGATGAATTCCTTGAATTTTACTGATCCGTTATAAAACAACGATAGAAACAAAAAATTTTCTTCATCTGTTTAATAAACTTCTTGAGGAACTTAATAAAAAGAAAGGCAGGTTGTATTGCAGTATTCTCTTTTGGTTCTTCTCTAACCCACTTAAATTTTTTACATGCTTGAAAATTTTGATTTCTTGAATCCTGGAGGGGACTGGAAATTACTGAGCACAGTATCTTTGAAACATGAATTTGTAGACGCATGGTTGAATCTGGCACAATGGAAGTGTTCGTAAAGGAAAGCTTATGTATTGCAGAACTAATTGTCATTCTTTAAGGACTTCACTGGCATCTTGTTTGAGACTGATTGAGCTGATAGCAACCGAAGTGCATTAATAAGATGTTTCACAGAAGCTTTTACTGAAGACTCTTGAAGGAAACTTAAAGATTTGGGATAAGAGAAAGGACTTACTGGAGTAGATTATTTGTTAGAAGATAAGAAAGAAGGTTAAGTACATGACCAGTTTTCATTGCAGTAAATCACCACTGGAGTTTCACAGTGGTCTGTACTGAGACCTATGCAGTTATTTTGTTCATAAATAATTTGGAACAGGAAGTGGAGGTACCCATTTTTCTTTCTGAGTAGTAGAGATGAGGGCTAGCTGAGAAGGTTTGTAGAAGGATATTATGATAAAATTCACAGGTAAGTGGAGATAAATAGAGGGCAAAAGGGTTGATCAAAGTTTTGAAGTAGTTTCCACACATGAAATGACTGAATAGATATTGATCTCTTTATCTGTGGAAAGATATGAGATGTAGTGGAGCATTTTGAAGGGCTGAGAGCGTGGTTTTTCTGTCAGAATAACAGCATTAGACGAAAAGAGTGATGAATGAGATACTCTCTGCTGCAGTTGCTAAAAAAATATTGCTATTCAAAAAATAATTGGATGAATTCAGGATTCCTGTAATTCACTGAGTGCTGTTAAGGCAGTCTCTTCTGGTTCAGTGTGTCCCTCAGGGACCTTTTATTACAGGGATTTCTGAAGCCAGAATAATAGCTTTATCTGAGGCAAAGGAAGCATTCTGTAAAACTAAGAACATATTATTGCCTTGTTCTTTCTTACTTATTGTTGACAATTCACTCTGAAATAGAGACTGGATACTGTGCTAGCCAGCCTGTGATCTTCTCAGCTACCTCCTTTTTTTAATAAAAGACGCTATCTTAAGTTATCCTTCCTTGTTACATGGAATTTGTGCTTCTGGATGGACTGGTAATTTAGCAATATGAAAATAGAGTAGAACTTTCTTATCTTAGTTAGGCTGATTCATCTCGAGGTAGTCTCAACTGATAAGCTCCCAGTTCCTGCTTTTCTACCTATGTTTTGGCTCAGAAGATTCTGCTCCCTACTCAGTTTTTCATCAATGAGATTCTTACAACCACTATCAATAGGAAGCCAAACTGCTTGGGAAGGGTGTGTCAAGAGAATTTTATCTTTTCTAGATGCCCAAAAGGTAGCCAAACCTTCGTTTGTTGTGTGTTTTTTGGATTTGTTTTTTTTTTTTTTTAAAATCTGTAAGGGTCATGGAGCAGCATGAGACTGTTATTTTCTGTGCAGATAACTGGACAAAAAGATAGAGGGAATCACATAAGGAATACAGAGGTGCTGAGTTACTACCATTCTTTTTTTGATGCTGCAATAACCAAAACAGGCACAGCATTAGAAGAGGCATGCTTCCACATCTATCAAATTGTTCCCATACTCTAGAGGTTTGTCACTGGAAGATCAGTGGTGTCTTTTGGTGAGGCCTCTCTGAACTCCATCAAGAATTTTTTTATACATGTAACTTCTCGTTCATTTAGTTAACAATGTAAAGGTTTAGCAAGATACTTGCAGCAGCTAACTGACTTCATCTGTGCTTATAAAGTGTTTATTTACTTCTGTAAGACTTTGCTGAATAGCCACAATTTGGCATAAGCTTCTTGGAACGGTTTTATTTCTGATCCATCCTGAACCTATCTGCCTAATACAGATATATTACTGTGGATAGGACTGTTGAGATGTAAGGTTTAATTAATGAAAGAAAATATGTTATTGCTTAGAAGTATCTAAGACTAATTTAGGATATTTTTCTTTTTTAATTACTACAGTGTACAGACTATGACCTGGATTATGGAACTGAATGTTTGCATCTGGCTCTGAAATACTGTAAAACAAATGCCAAACTTGTTGAAGGAACAGCTGACCTCTGGAAGGTAAAGACAATAATAATATCTAGTTCCATATATATAATTAAAATTAATAAAATTTGCGTGTTGCCATAAAAATTCAGATGTGTTTTCAATTGTAATTTAGGCTTTTCTATTTCATATTTCAGAATTGATTTTGTCTGAGCTCTTTTTAGACCTCATTGTTGTAGAGAGACTTGGGCAGATGTTGCTTGAGATAATCAATGAAGACAGTATTTTCCTGTAAATAGGAAGAAGTCTAGGTACTTGAATGACCTGAGAATCTGTAAAACTATAAATCTGTTATCTCCAAAGCAAAGAGTGTTCTTTTATGATATGAGCTTTCTCTTGCTATTTCTATATCTTTTGTCTATTTTCCTCCACTTTTCCTATGAGGACATCACTTTTTTTCTGATGCCGAATACCTGGCTATCAACAGTTTGATGTTTAGAGTAGTTCTTTACATTCAGTAACACTGTAATATTTAAGACCTCTTCAAATAATCGTTTAAATTTTTTTAAACATCATTTACCTTGTCTGGTAAGCTGGTAGGTTCCTGATGACTGACAAAGCAGCTGTGTGTACAGGTGCCAAAGTATATGTCCCTTCTACTTCAAAGTATCGCATATCATTGTTTTGGATGGTGGGACATTATTCTTTTTTAGTAGCTGTTGTGTCAAGCAATTTTAAACTCTTTTATATTTTATTTTATTTTATTTTATTTTATTTTATTTTATTTTATTTTATTCATTACCATATTAAAGGATCTGGAAGCAGCTCAAATCACTGCTTCTGTCTTTGACAGTAAATTTCCTCCAATGAGACATTATTTCTAATAGTATAACCATAAATCTTACAAAGAAAGGCAATTTCCTGAATCTGCAGTGCAAGTTTCCTGTGCAATTTAACAAAAAAATTGACTTGTGCATTGGTTGCGTACAGAACTTCTTTTGATATCTTGCTGAGACATATAGTCTTTCTGAAACACTATATGGTCTGCTTTCCTATTTAGTCTTCTGAGGAACAGATTATGTCATGCATATTTGCATTACATTTGGATGGTTTCATTGTCCGCATTGCAAAGCATGGTACTTACATGAAAGTAGCAAAATACACCAGTAATACATGTGTAGCTCATTATAATATTCATCTGGTTCTTTGCTATCTGTAGATACTACTGATCCCCAGCAGATAAATGTCACTTAGAATGACGGAATAATTAGGTCTGAATGAAACAGAGAGATGTCATCTGGTCCTATACCTTGCTGAAAGTGGGACCAGGTTAGTTAGATTAGGCATTGCAGGGCCTTGTCCAGCTAAGTTTTGAATATCTCCAAGAGTGGTGATTTCACAGACTCTCTGGGGAAGACAATTCCAATGAATTGTCACCTGTATGGAGACTTTTTTCATATTATTTCATCAACATTTCCCTTACTGCCTCTTGCACTGGGAAAGGAAAAAAGGCCAGCAGAAAGCTCTGCAAGAAAAGTCCAGTTTATTCTTCTCTATGGCCATTAATTAACCCTTCCCCACCTTCCATCTTCTGTAATTTGGGCTTAACAAACCAAGTTTTTTCACACCATCTTAGCAGCCTTCTACTGGCTTCCTTCTGTTCCTCTTTGTGTTACACTGGATAGCCAAAAACTAAGAACAGTACTCTGGAGTGTTCTGTAAAGTGCCAAATACAGGGGAATAATCCCTGTATTACCTGCAGTGAGGACTACTTCCTACTGATACAGCCCTGTTGACTTCCTTTTCTCCACTGCTCCACACTGCTGACTCATGCTCAGCTTGTCCAGAAGGTTCTTTCTCTGTAAAGCTGTTTTCTGCTTTTCAGCATCAGTATGGACTGCTACTGCCCAGGGTTGTTCTGTCCCAGATGCAGGATGCTGTATTTATATTTGTTATAGACCTCAAAGTTTCTCTCAGCTCCTTTCTCCAGGCTTTCAGGATTCTTCTAAATTATTGTTGGACCCTTGAGCATATTGAATGAATACTTGTTCATTTGTTGTCATCTAGTTTTCTGAGGGTGTTTACCCTTTCTCAGGTTGTTAATAAAGATATTAGACAGTATTGTCCCCAGTATCAGGCCCCAAGGAATAGCACTAGTAACCAGTCCCCAGTTTCATTTGGACTTGAACTTGTGCACATCTCTCTTTTAAAAGAGACTTGTTGAAGTGTCGCTGTCACTCCAACACTGTTTATGAAACAAAATCCTGATGCTGTTAACTTTATAGCATGTGGGACCCATTGCAGTAGCACTGGACTGTAAAGAGGCCTATAAACATTTGGAAAATGATAACATCTGAAGAGGGAAGGTTTCGGGAAGGGAAGGTTTCGGGAAGGGAAGGGAAGGTTTCGGGAAGGGAAGGTTTCGGGAAGGGAAGGTTTCGGGAAGGTTTCGGGAAGGTTTCGGGAAGGGAAGGGAAGGTTTCGGGAAGGGAAGGT
>VZTF01003389.1:1668873-1787375 GCA_013397755.1 Cnemophilus loriae
GGAAGGGAAGGGAAGGGAAGGGAAGGGAAGGGAAGGGAAGGGAAGGGAATTCCTAGTCCACTTGTTTAGTTGAGGTTTCAGAGGATGTGTAACAGAAGGACTGCAGTCAATTAACAGCTTCTAAAGTCCAAGTATTAAAAACCAGTTTCATCCTGTGTGGACCTTTAATCTTTAAAGAGCATATCAGATATTTGTAAGAATTCAGTTTATGCATGAAGTGCACAACCTACATAACATTAAATGACTCAAAGCTGTGAGAAAATGTTGTGTGTGTTTATATGTTATCTTCTTCAATTAACACTAATTATTCTACCTGAGCACTTGTACATTAGGAAAAGTAACATTTCAAAGTCTCTGTTGGAGCTAAAGCAGGAGATAGTTTGTTTGTTTTCTGGGAACAAATTACAAAATTAAAATCATTCTTTGTAGTGAAAACAACCAAGTAATTCAAATTACTTCAGTGTTATAAATATTTATAAGTTCTATCTTAAAGATAGTTATATGGCTATTTATAAGGTATTTGGCATCAGCCTGACAAAAAAAGAAACAGAAAGTCTCTATCAACACCCCATTTTCAGTTTCTCTGTATTTGATGCCTTGGAAGTAAAATCACCTTAAATATTCTGGGGCAATATGCTCTTAAAGTGTAAAATCAACTAAAAGAATGTATTTGTTGCACTCTAATATATATGTGTGTGTGTATAATGTAGATAAAAAATTCAGTATAAGAACATTTTTTTAAAATCGAGACAGATTTATAGACTTAATGTTGACAGAGTGAAAAATCCTCACCATTTCTAAAAAGCAACAGATTATTTTCTAATCCTACAAAGCTATCCCATACAAAGAGATCTGTATGATGTCTTAGTACAAGAGAGGAGAGAAACTTCATTAAACTGAAATGCAGTGCATTTGTATATGTGTGTGAACATAACTTTATTGTATTTGTTCGGTAAATAGTTGTATTTTTGCATTTAATGTACATTTTTGTAAGTCTGAACCATTCATCAAGCTAAATCAGTTTGAAGACTTTTAAACATTATATGGAAGTAATTTTGGGGAATAACTTCTAAAAGAACATCTTCCTAGGTAGAGAAAACTTGCAGTCTGATGATTAAGAAAAAAAGGCAGACAGGAAAACAAACTCTTCTGATGATTTTTGAGGCTTTATTAAAGAAGCATAATAGATTGTTTATTATATAGAAAAGTAGAGATGTTTAATAAGTAAGACTGCTCTGCCTTTGCTGTAAGCAGGTCATGTTTTCATGTTCTGTGACTGTGAGGTATTTGTTATGAGTTTTAATATTTGACTTAGTGATATTCTGGATTGCAGCAATAACATTCTGAAAATCTTGGACCACTGGATGTTCAAGAGGACAAAATTAAAATTAATATTGTCACATGAAAAATGAGAATTTGAGTAATTAGGAGCCTGTGAGTTTGATATTGATCAACAAAAAAAGGGTGCACTGCTACAGGCAAAACTTGATTAATAAAGAGTCAAAGGATTAATGTAATTAATGACAACCAACATGGAATTTACTTATTTTGTGAAATTGACTTCAAGACTTTATTACAAGACTATAATCTTGGCTGATAAAGATGGTAGTGCTGATACAACATACAACTGGCAGAAGTTTTACTTGTTACTACATGACATCTTAATTAAAAATAGGATGACTGTAATAGTACTCGTTCTTATTAAATAGATGAAAAATTAGATAATTGATATATTTCAAATATAATTATCACCATGTCTCATCAGTTTCTGCAGAAACTGTTATTGTCTCTAAGGTATTTAACAGTTGTCTGATAAAGTTTGCAGACAAAGATTTAAGGATTTGTAAATAAAAATATAATTGATCAGAAGTAACTTATTTATAAGGATTGCATAGCAAATATTTTGAACAAAGAGTATGCTTTGTATTGCAGCCAAATATAAAGAACCGATTTTAGAAACAGATGAAGTATAGGTCATATTTAGTGGATTGTTCTTGGAATGCAGTGACTTTGCATGTGGTGTAGGAACCACAGAGGATAGCAAGTTTCCACAGTGAGTGGGCAAAATACCATATGTCAGCCATGGATACAGAAACAAGAATATGAAATTAGAAAAGAGATGTTCTAGTATTACAAGTGCATCTAGAATGCTATGGACAAATCTGGGCTCAAGCTCTGTGCAACTGTTGTAAATAGGGAACATTCAGGTAATTGAATTTAGCATCTTAGTCAAATTGAAAGAGGTGGAGAGAAACTCTCCCTCCTTGGCTGGTAAGGGGTGGTCACATATGCTTTCTGGAAGGGTTTTTCTGTGAACTCTGCAATTTTCACAAAATTTATAGGAGCTCGTATCTGAAATTATCTTATAGGACCAAAGATTATGAAAGAAATATGTATGAAGCATGTGATATGGTCTTCGAGGATTTATTTCTCAAGGAAACAAAGCATTTGCTCATGTCTGTTTCAGATTTCAGAAGAGATTTTTTAAAGGTTCAGTCTTAACTTTTTATTCTCCTGTGCTGTTTTCTTGAAGACTGCACCTACCATTTTTTTAGATCAGACTGTTTAAAAATACTTTGGGCCTCAAAGAGACTGTAAATGTTAGAGTATGAGACCATTTCTGATAGACTTTAGTCTTGCCTCTTGAAAGGTTTTGAGATTATAATCTGTTACACTTTACTGAAAGTTCAGTATAAATGCCCTCTAGAATCTGGTGAATAGAAAGAAATTTTGCAGCAAAATCAGTGACTCAATTGGTCACTCTATCCTTAAATCTAATTTCAAGACATTGATTCTTCCCAACCGTAAGTAGAAATGTAAATGTCTGTCAAACTCCTACGTTTTATCAGGCTAGATTCATTCTCTGGTTGCTCCTCTTGCAGGACAAACCGTAGGGAAGCAAGTTAGTTTTTAATTTTAGAAGAATATAATGCATTGAGGAAATCATGAGATGTTATTCATCCATTTCTGAGTATAGTACAGAGATTAATTTATGAGATTGAAAGGAAAGTGGTTACAAGAATCCTTATGTTAAAATCAAATAATCACTTACTTAGAGACTAAGATGCTGATACCGTTAGTGGTGTCCTGCTGTAAGATTTACCTTGCAGAACTAAAGCTTTTGGAATCCTGTTCAGTTCATTTCAAAAAGAAAGAAAACATTTATTAGGACGCTAGAGAAAAAAAAAAATCAGAAAATCCAATAAAATTTTATTAAGCATAAAATGCATTTACGGTAAAAACAAATACAAATATTTAAGTCATGTCAGTTCAAGTCACTGCTTGTCATTGTGAAGACATTGCTAGCAAAGACTGTTAATGTCTTGGGTAGATGCTGACTTTAATTTTCTGTTATTTGCAAAGCCTATTATTGGGCCTGTCAGCCACCATGAGGATACGAAGACAGATATGAAGGGTGTTTTTGCAAGTACCAAGTAAATATGCAGCATCCTATTGTTCATCTAACTTGATCTGATTAATCTCTTCAAGAAGAATTCGATGTTTATTAATTCTCTGAAAGCTCACGCAAAGTCTACTTGTAGTCTCACTGACTCCCACTGGTTAATTGGACTCTCATTAACAGTAATAGTCTTGCACTTCTGAAAAATTGCACCTATATTAGTAAAAGCAAGGTTTCTCACTGGCTGTCATTTTTATGATCCCAAGTCCTGTTAAAAATTAATCTATTTTGCAGTAAAATTAGGGTAGAATGGATGTGTAAAAAAATAGATGCGTTATCATGTTTTCATGATTTTTCAAAGGACTGAAAATAGTTTTAGGTTTCATATGAGTTCTAAGCAGATCTAAGTATTTGGAAAAGGGGTTTTCTCAAGTCTCCAGTAGTTTCTGCAATCTCTGTTCTCATAAATCGCCAGTGATATTTTACCAAAATTAAGAAATTGACAATATCACTTGTTTGTGGTGTTTAAAATGTAAAGAATTGCCTTCAGGGCATTGTTTTATTGGTTTTACATTCCTGCCTGCTGTGTTAAATCTAATGAGGCTTCTCTGTCCTTTAGGTGACCTACAAGCGGGATCTGTATGCAGCTGAATCAATCATTAAGGGTACGTGTTTGTCCTTGTGACTGTCAGTTTGCATATTCCTGATTCTAATTAAGAATTTTGTGTGCAGTAGTTTGAAATGTCTTTAAGAAAATTTATATGATGGATAAAATGTGCTTAGGCAAGTCGTTTTAGCTTGTTTACTGGAATCTTTGTGTTAGGCATATTTATCTTTATTTACTTCCCTTAGAATACAGAACCTTATAAAAAGCTGTGTATATTACAGTCAAACAGAGATTAATTTTGAAGGGCTTTATAAGGAATAAACAATTTTTTTCTTTCATTTGCAGGTCAATTCTGAATATGTTCCATCTTTCTATTTTAGGTAGTAGAGTGGAAATTAAATATTAACTCTTTAGGGCTCTTCACTGTGTTACATACAGGCAGTTGTTGCCTAAATTGATATAGCAATTATGTGATATTGAGGTATTTCATTAATTTATAAATATTTTGTTGAACAGTTTGTTAACCTTTTTTTTTTTCTGGTGGCAGTGGTTTCATAGCAGTTTAACATTAAGACTGTGTTTAGCTTTTATCTATGTGGACTCACTCTGAAAACAATGTAGGAAGGAAGAATTCTCAAATACTGTATAATGAGATGGTTATTGTAAACTGATAGGGGACTCATAGTGATTCTGGGAACTCTTGCCTGACTCCTTGTTGAGAACTGAGGGATAAAACCCCAGAAACTGATGAAGAGAAAGGGACTTCCCTTTGGATTAAAAAGTCCAGAGAAAAGAATGCAGTTCCTATTTAAGAAAATCAGAGCAAAACCTGTGTGCTATTGGGGCACGATGAGTGACTGGCTAGTTGTTCACTCTGGTTATTACAGTGGGCAAATATTGCATATTAGATGCACTGTTAGAACTACTTAACTGAATTTTTCAGGCACAAATCAAAAAGATAGAGAAGCCTGGAAATTTCTTGTTCTGACAGGCAATGGGCTCTCATCTTCATAGCTAGAAGCCTGGGATTTTTGAAAATCTTACTTTTTGTAGGATTCTTAGAGGTTCCACACTCCTAGCTTTTAAGCTTGGGAATTCCAAACATATTGAAGAAAAGGAGGTGGCAAAGAGTAGTTGACGTGAATTTACAAATCAGAAATTATGTCTGACCAGCCCAATAGCCTTCTAAAATGAAGTGTCTAGCTTGGTGGATGAGAGGAGAGCAGTGGATATGGTTGAGTTGATTTCAGCATGGCTTTTGACACTAACTCCCATGACATTCTCATTGACAGTCTGATAAAGTAGAGACTAGAAAAGTGGATGTGGATTGAAACTGGCTGAACTGTCAGGCTCAAAGACTAAAGTCCAGTTGGAGCCCAGTTGTTAGTGGTCTACCCTAGGGGTCCATGACAGTTAAAATCTTCACTAATGATCTGAATGAGAGGGCAGAGCACCCTCAGCAAGTCTGCAGATAATGTAATATTGGGAGGAGTAGTGGTAGCCCACGTGGTTGTGCTGCCATTCAGAAGGACCTTGATAGGCTGAGGAAATAGGTAAACAGGAGTCTCCTGAGATTCAGCAAGGGGAAATGAAACTCCTGCCCTTGGAAAGCACCATTAAAGGCTAGGGACTGACCAGCTGGAAGGCAGCTCTGCAGAAAAGGCTCCGTGCGGTCTTGGTGGACAAGAAATTGAATAGGAGCTGGCAACGTGCCCTTATGGCAAATAAGGCCATCAGCTCACTGGGCTACAGTAGGCAGAGTATTTACCAGCAGGTTGAGGATGGTGATCCTTCCTCTATGTTCCGCACTGGTGAGCTCACATCTGGAGTGTTGGGTCCAATTCTGGGTTTCCACATCAGGGGAGAGATGGTCACACTGAAGAGAATCATGCAAAGAGCCATGAAAATGATTAAGTAGTGGAACCTCTGTCATATGAGGAGATGCTGTGAGAGCATGGACTGTTGTGTCTGGAGAAGAGAAGGCTCACAGGGCTCTTAGCAATGTATATAAATGCCAGATGGGGCACAGTGAAGAAGACAGAGCCCTTAGTACCCTGACCACTCTTCCTCAGTGTTCAAAAAATTACAGACTTGGAACAAAACTAACCTTCATCCAAATGAATTTCCATGCTCCTGTGTACACAAGGGCTTCAATAATCTCATAGGTCTTTAGAGAGGATTAGTTATTATATTAGTTATATATATGTACACACACACACACACATATACCCATATATGTGGTCAATCAGGCTAATCCTTTTACTTCTCTAATGTCCCTTTGCTGTGGCAGCATGCAATATGTCTGCTTCAGTAACCGCAGTAGTCTTATTATGGTGGTCTCTATGAAAATCTGTACTTTAGGATTGTTGAAGTTTATATTTGCTTCTTGCTGCATTGCATGAATTCAGGAAGCAGAAGCTGTGTTTTGCTCGTTATGCAAGCAGTATAATGAGTCCTCTACGGCAAATTAGGACACTGCATAACAGAGTTATCTTACATAATTTGTTATCTTTAATGGGGTTTTGAATTGGCACTGTTAGTACTCCAGGACAGCAGTTTGAGAGTTGTGCCTTATCTATTTTGTGCCCTTCAAAAGGCTTCAAATTTCAGACCTTCAGGTGCCTATAGCATGAATTATTTAGGTAGTGGACAGTTGAACCATGTAAATTAGTATTAGGCAGATGCTTTATTCGCAGTTCATTCCACACTGAAAGCATATTTAAGGGGAGAATATATTTTTGTCCTTTGGACCATCATCCTGATGCACCCCTGTATGGCATCATTTAGTCTTACGGTTGTTAGTTTTACAGAAGGAATCTTATTAGCTATGTTCTGCTGTGTTGTGCTGCGCCTTTGAGAACCCTTCAAGGATAGGTCAGCTTAGAGAATGGCAACCATCCTACAAGCCAAGGCATGCTCAGTTAGGCCTTTCCTATAAGCTGCATAATTGGCTATGTCGCAGTGTCTGCTTTTCTTGAGAGTTCAAAATCCACTACTGTGGTGCTATATCGTAGAATCATGGAATCACAGAATGGCCTGGGTTGGAAAGGACCTTAAAGACCATCTCGTTCCAGGTGCATGGCCATCAGCAGTGGCACCTTTCAGTAGACTGCGTTACTCAGAGCCCTATCCAACCTGGCCTTGCACACTTCCAGGGATGGGGCATCCACAGCCTCTTCTCTGGGCAACCTGTTCCAGTGCCTCACCCCCCTCACAGTAAAGAATTTCTTCCTAATATCTAATCTGAACCTATTCTCAGTTTGAAGCCATTCCCACTTGCCCTATCACTGCTTGGTCTTGTAAGTGATGTGCTCCTGCTTATCACTTTTTGTGCCATGTAGGGTGCCTGAGGGGGAAGTCCTACGTGACTGTCAAGTTGAGTTGCAAGATACCAGCTCTCTGAATGCCACCTTGTATGCTGTCAAGGTCCTCTGGAGATGTCCCAGAAGCTGAATGCATGGGCTAGGAGGGTGCAGGGTACTAAGGGCTCTGGCCTCACACTGGCTCCCCACTGCTGTTTCAGTCTTCACAGCTGATTTCTTTATTATTAAGTTACCCAATTTACTGTTCTGGATGCGCATTTTATCACTGGATGAATTCAGTAGTGATGAAGAACTTCTGCGTACACACATTTAATTTTGTAACTACAGTTCCAAATTTCATGTCATCTGCAGCGGATATATATTAGTGATCAAAACTTTTGGTTTCCTTCAGGAATTCAACAAATTTCAGGTTGCTGAACTTGACTCAGGTGGAAGTAAGAAAAACATGCATCCCTACATACATGTTTTTTACCTTAGATATTTATATGCATGTATATAATTCTTATTCAAGGCAACACAAAGAAGCATTTCACTGATGTAAATAGACTAATGAGTTATTTTTCTTTTGAGACTGTTTTCTTAAAACATTTCTTTTTAGTTTCCTAACTTCCTCAAGTCTCTTTTATAACTTTTATAAAAAGCAAATTTAATACTTTTCTTTAGTTTAGCAGGTATAAACTTGTAGAGTATGCAGACAAGGTGGCACATGCCTATTTTTAATAGTCTTGAAGTAAGAAAACATTGTCTTACAGTAAGGGTGACTCATCTAGAAATGTAGTTAAGATCAGGCTAATACAAAACATCCTAAAGAAATTCCATTAGGATTACTGCCCTCGAGGTAGATAACTTTGAACTCCAGTTCCAACATGTAAACTTTATATGGTGTTTCTCAGAAGAAGTTTGTAACTTGCAGTTTGACTCTGTCTCTCCTCCTTCTCATCTTCATTTTTCTTTTCTCAAGGGCCTTACTTTATAAATAACTTTTTCACAAGAGCATGCATTTGCAGATTGGATAATTCGTCCTCACATTTGGCTGAAGAAGTATCTGTTGATGTAGATAAAATGATGATTGTTGCAAGTGCTGAGAAAAATACTGTAGTACCTTCAAACTGTTTATGACTGTTGGGAGCTACATATTATGACTTGTGTTCCGTGAAGAAACCATGTGACTTTTTATAAAAATAAAAATTGAGATAAGCCTTGTTTAGCAAAGGACAGAGATCTTATGCGAGGTAGGCTGCATTTTCATGGGCGTGCTCATGAACCAATGGCTGTTCTTTGCTCTGAGCCCAAGAAATAGACTGGCAGGTGGGGAATACTCCTTGGAATAGCTACTGTCAGGTGGAAACAACCCTCTTTTCTTGCCTTCTAGCTCAAAATGTTCCTTTCTTTCCTGTGTATTAATATTGGTAGGGTCGGTGTAAAGTTTGATTTTTAGTTTTTGTGGCTACAGAGACATGGGGAATAGGTAATCAAAAAAAAAAATAGTTAGATATTTTTAGTTACCTATATTATTCAAATAACAATTTCAACTCATTCTGTTGAGCATGGATGAACTAAATGCTTAGCAGTATTTATTTAATTTTTCTTATGTTTACAGTGGTAGCATCTCATAACAAAGATGTTTCTAAAGATGCCAGAGGAAACCATACTGAATTTCCAGACCAGTCAAGCCATTGCTATGTAGAAAGTGCAAATGGAATTCTGATAAATTAATTCACTACTTGGAATTCACTGCAAACTTCAGGAGTATTTTGATGAGTAGGATGTCCTTCCAAAATAATAGGAATTGTAATAGCAGGCTAAGAATGGTGTGGTACAAGCGTGTTTCCAGAAACAAGTGTATGTACACACATAAATTTATGTCTGTAGGCTAAAACCTATTTGTCATTCAGATACATTTTTTTTTCTTATGGTATTAATTCTCTAGGATATTTATTATCTTTATTCAAACAAAGTATTATTTTAATTGCTGCTTGTTTGTGGCATGCTCTCCAAGGTAAACTTCTAAGTCTTCCATTAGAGTACACTTAATACATCATCTAAGTATGGTAGTTCCATAAACATGCACACATTTTAATTTATAATTGGGCATGATCCTAGGATAAAGACTGTGGCAGGTGTTGCTGAATAATAATGTGATCTAAAGCTTTCAGGATATCAAAAGAGGGCATGGAAAAATTGAAAATTGAGTTTTGTGATGGAGAAAAAAAGAGGTTTAATGGAATAAATTCTGAAATCTTGTATCAAATTTAGCTTTAATGAAGAAAACTCCTGATAGAGAAATTCAGTGTTTAAGTTTGACAGTGTAAAGTTTTACCTATTTTTTATTTCACGCAAAAAATATGCTCTGAGTGTGTGTTAAAAATGATGGATGGGATCAAATGTGATGCATATGAATGGGGAACACGACTCCATCATCAGGTACAGCTGGAATGAAGCTGGCAGTAAATGGGTGATGGGTAATGGGTCTTGGGGAGAGGAAATTTCCAGGGAAATAATAAGTTTAAATAAGTAAAGGAAGAGGAAGCTAAAGCAAGGTAGAGAGTTTGATATGTGATGTAATAGTGAGAAAACAACTGAAAAAAGCATTGGGCAGATGAAAAGGAAGTTATGGCAGAAAGTAGTTAAGTAAAGTAGAACTGTGGTTCACTGTGGGATGACAGGAGGAAACACAGAAACCCAACCAAGGGAAGTTCCAACTCGATAAAAGGAATAACCTCTTTCACCCTTGACAGACAACCAAGCAGTGAACAGGTTGCCTGGAGAGATTGTATGCCAGAGCAGTAAGGGGCTCAGTGACTAGGCCTGACCTCATGGATGATCCTGCTTTGAGAAGGAGTTTGAACGAGAGACCTCCTGAGGTCCCTTCCAGCCTCAATTATCCAGCGGTCCAATAGGAAACAAAATGTTTTTAGCTGAGTATTAAAATTCTTTGTGGCATGGCCATGCCATGGCTTTCCAGAATGACTGTTTCGTTCACCCAAACAGAACTCTGAAAGCTGGGAATGAAATACTGCCCACAGTCAGCTTTACTGGCAGGCAGCAAAACTCATGGAATCCCTGGAGTTATGAGCCAGCACTCCAGCTGTCCTCACTGGTTTCAGCATGACTGTGCTGAGTGACAGAACTCCATCATCTTAGCAGAGGTGGGACACAGGTGGTCTTGGGGAGGAAGGCTCCCCTCGGTCTTCCTTCCCATAATGCAGCAAGGGTGCAAACAGTCTAAATTAACTTACGGATCTTTTTTGACCGCTTGAAATAGTTTGGATTGAAATGGAAGTTGAGTTTCAAACCTCAACTAGAACAGAACTATTGCTTTACTATGATGATTTTGTAAATGATGATTTCCCAGACTTCCTTTACTCATTTCCTTGATCATTTAAAAGCATGCAGCATCTTTTCAATGTGTATATTATCATTACTTTAAGGTTCTCCTACTTTATTAACATACTTTCCCCTTATAACATTGCCTTTCTTCTCCTGATAAAAAATATAGTTTTCCACACTTCATTGGATTTTCTCACTTCTTCATTAAACTCAACCTGCAAATCTTACTTGCTTTTTTATAATTGCCTCCGCTTTCTCATTTATATTACAAGAAATTAGAGATCTAAGAGGGCTGGAGAGAGGAGTGTGATGGGGTTTTTTTAGCTGCAGCCTTTGAGCAGTCTCTTGTGAGAATACTTCTGACGCTGTTGATTACAGACTTCTTTTTAAAAAGAACCGTTTGAGCCTAAGTTATGGTGCCTTTTTGGATTCCACAGCCTTCTTCCATATGTGGATTTTTGTAATAGTTCCAATCTGACCTTCTTCATTAAATTACTTAGTTCAATAGAGTCTGAGTTCTTGAAATCTGATATGCTAGCCTGGTTTATTATATATATCTATCTTGTATCTGCACTTTGTGTACAGTACTAAATTCGAGTGGCTCTTGCTTTGATTTCAATCTACCCATTGGTTTCTTTCTGCTGATAAGAAATTAATTCAATATGGTTTCACATTTTTCAGACTGTAAAGTTATTCTGTGTTAAGCAGAAGCCAACTGTGATGCATGTTCAGTATACTTTTTTGACCTATGAATCTATGGGAAGATAATTTCTCCCACAGCTGTGGTAGCTTGTGATTTCCAGTCCTGTGAGAACTGGCCGTGCAGTTTTTTAATTCTCACTTCCATCTGGTTGTGATGGTTTATAAGCAGATGTTTATTGTTCTCTCTCTTTCTTCCTCTCTCCCCATTCTTGCTGACTTAGTACAACGTCAGTTGCCACCACTGTTTTTGTTGTCACATTATAAATATTGGACATAATAAATATCCGTGATTTAAAAAATCATTCTAATTATCTTTTGGGATTCTCAGTGATTAATTCACTTTCCCTGCTCACAGAAAATTGCTTAAAAATCACAAGTCACTTTCCAATAATGTTAACTCTACAGCAGCTTTAAAATTAATTTTCAGGTCTTTATGTCTATTTTTGTAAAGAAGTCTGAGAGTTTACAATAGAAAGTGAGATGTTTCTGCACTACTGAAGTAATGCATCTGATTGAACTTATTGTGTGGTATATAATTATAGAAATAACTTTCCACATGCAACAAATATGTATTGTTTATATTCAGACTTGTTTGAAGACCAGTTAGCCCATATTTTTATAATTGTTCTTGTCTTTCACTCCTAATTTCTTTTGTGGTGGTGTTTGGTATATTTCTGTCCCTGGAGTTTCATTGAAGTCTGCTTTAAACACTTCTGGTTGCTTATGGAATGGCTACCCCAAAAACATTGGGAATCTTGCATTTTGTTCTGTGTGTTAATTCAGCATCTAAAGGATAAAGTCCTGAATTAGACTTGGGAGTTTCAGGCTTGAATTTTGATTTGTTGGCTTAAAGAAAGGAACATGTTCACTGAATCTAAAACCTGTAGTCAATAACAAGAGGAATTACTAATTTTCTGATATACTGGCTTTGTGGAACAGATCAGGCAATAACTTGAAACTATTGCTCTTGATAGCAACAAAATACTGTATTTTGCCCCACCAGTAAAAGATTTAGGAAGTTGCCCATGCCAAGACCTTTGTCACTGACTTTGCAACTTCTTTGCTATTGAGGTGAACAGTTACATCTGCTGTCTCCTTAAACAGTATCATCAATAATTTTTTTTGGCAATTTTTTGTCTTTATTGTTGGGAATAGGATTTATGTTATGCCCTGGGTTTTTTTTGCTTTTTTTTCCGCTTTATTTACTCAGTATTACTGACACCACATTTAGTGATCTGTGGAAGTGATAAGAGAGATGAAATTTTCAAAATGTTTTCTTGATTGTCATCTAGTGTCGACATGGACCTGAGCAAATAGCTTTTAATAGATTTAAATGGGCTTTGGCAACAGGCCTTATGTAATGATTTCATATTGTACAAAATCATATAAAATATAATTTGAATTTTGAGATGTATGTTATATGAATTACGTAGTTACATTAACTGTACCTTGTAGCCTTTAAATTTACAGCTGTTGAAAATGTTCTGTCAAGAAACAGCAATATGTGAATTGAAGGTAATGTTTAGCAGATTAATAATTTGGATAAATTTATTTCTGCATGAAATACTAAGGGTTTTTTCTTGATCACAGACAACCTATCACAACAAGTTTGTGTTATCACCAGTGTGAAGGAAACTCTTGCGCAAGTAGGTTTTCTCCTTTCTGAGTCTCTGAAAAGCCAAATAAAAGTAAGTATGACTCTATGGCTCTCAACTGTATGATTAACATAATGTTTCTGGTTGCCACTACTCCTAAGAAATGGTCTAAATAATGTGAAAACAGAAACTGAGACTTCTTGTGTCACTGTAGTATTTATTACAAGGGATTAACACCAGGTGTGGAAGTTACCAAGAAGGAAGCATCTTCTGTCCAGTGGTGCTGTAGAGGGGGATCTTACAGATCCAGTTAAAATGTCCATATTAGATTAGAGGAGAAATTGAATCCAGACAACAGAGAGGCAATTTTCTTTAGATTTTATGAATTCAGTAAGCCCAAATTGTTACAAATATATTACAGAGGAAATACTTTTGTTACTTTGAAGTTTGACTTCGAGTTTGAACCAATTAGAGTACGTTGTTTTCCTGCAGAGCTGTGAATGCAAAATCAAATTAATCAGTCTTTTTGTAGAGCGATAGGGGTACATTTCCCTCAAGGTGAATGCTCACTGGAGCCTTTGCTTTAGGATATTGATGGAATGTTCTACTGACATTTAACTATCCTTTTCTTTTTCATTATTCTTTCTAATAGAGCGATCATAGTTCCATTTTCCCAAAGGTGATTAACATTTGGTAATTGCTTAAATTTAGACTGGTGTTGGGGAGATTCTTAATTATCTTATATGATGATATCACATGTTCCTGTTAGCCAGAGAAACAGACAGGAAATAGCTGTTCAAAAATACAGGTTTTCTGATTTGCATAATGTTACTTCTTCAGTGGTTTTATTCATGTCCGTCAGTCTTGTGCATGGTGAGTTAATAGAAGGATATGTTTCTCTACCAACCTGTATCCAATTTTATATTGGAAATGTCATTTGACATTGCATGTACAGTTTTTGTTTGGAAAGAATTGCATTTAGAATGGAATCATGCTTTATATCTATTAAATGTCTACATCTAAAAGTGAAAAAAATTAGCAGAGTTGAATAAGATCTTTTCTTGTCTGAATAGCTGTATGATGGGGCAGAAGTATGTTTCCATTTCACTGACACCAGATCCATTGCTATTTCTCGTTTTTATCTCCGCGCAAACTTTCTGCTATTAGTAGGAAGATATCACTTACGCATATACTTTTGAAAAAAAAGACTTCAGAGTTAATTTTTAAGCTTACCAATATACAGAATTTCTAACCTTAGAAAGAATATAGGCACAAGCCTATTTGTTCTCAAATGAAGCAAAGTACCTTGTGTGAGAGAGATTTAATTTTGTGCAAAATAATTATTTTAAGCAATGTAGATGTACCACACTGAAAGCTGGGCCTTTTCAAAGGGATAGTTGGAAGGTAATTGATCTAAAGAAGAGACCAACTGGGAATCATTCAGTAGAGTACATAAAACTGGGGCCAGTATTTTAACATTTTAGATACCTTTGACACTCCAGTTCTCAGTAGCAGCCGTATTTATTTGTGAGGTATTTGTTAACTTCTACATATATCCTTAAAGAAGAATTAAAAAGAAATTTTGTTAGAATGATTTCTGAGAGAGGCACTAATAACATGATAATGCCAATAACAGGGGAAAAAAAAGACTTAAAAACTGAGCTAATAAGATAAAGAAAATGAAAAGAAAATATGTTCTAAAAATTTTTTAAGGCTACAGTTGTTGCTTGTGAAGTACTTTAACTGTACTTTAATCGGTGTTACTTTAAACAGTATGACTAATGCATGAATGTTTTGTTAAAGATATCATACTGTGAAACATATGAGGTGAGTCTTTCCTTAAATTTCTAATTTAGCCCTTTCTTTTGAAGCAAACAAGCCAGACAGTGTTTTCATCTCTTGAAGCAGTTGAACATCTTAACCCAGGCAGCAGAACTCATATCTGATGCTTCCAGGGCTGTTTCTGGAATGGCTTCTCTGTGCAGTATACTTCAACATATTTTGGGCTCCATGCTTCACTGCTGAGTGCCCCAAAATTTTGAGCAATTTTCAGTTTTTGTAGTGGAAATAATAATTGCCAGTTTTAAATCATTTGAATGAACAAACTCTGCCACAGTGGTGGAAGCTTTAGCAGATAGTTAAGGCTGAAATAGAATTTTTGACTTATTTTATTTTTTTTTTTGTCTAATCAGGTTGAAGCTATTTCAATATCTCTAAGCAAAAATGATAGCCATCTACAAAACATCATTTCAGAACAGTGCTACAATTTTGTTTGTGTAACTGTAAGTAGTAAGGATGCGTGCTTTTTATTTTACACTTAAATTTGCTAGTAATGGTTAATAATAATTAAATATTTGAGTAATAAGTTGTTTGTTATTTTTGTCCTCATATGCTGTGTCCATTGTGATGTTTGGTGTTTCTGATGTGCATTAAACTAGACCTTTGAGATACTGGTCTGTTCATTGCCCTCTGGTTGCACACTTCTGTCACTTAGTTGTTAACCAGCCATGAATTCTTGAACAAGAGGCATAAAACCAGAAGTAGTTTAAGATTTCTTTTCGTAGATGTTGTATTGAAGTGAATTATTTTAAGGAAAGGCCTGTCATACGTGTAGTCATCTAACTGTGTATTCATTGCTACCATGGTCTAAATGAGTGTTTCCCATTCTGGACACGTGCATGCCATGTGATCTCTATTTGGGTCCTTGTATGGGAACAGATTGGTTTTAGATGAACCATATCTGAGACTAATCAAGACCCTTAATCTTGTTTGTTAGTTTTTATATATATGTATATAAAGGGTTATTAATATTATTAACCTCATTCTTTTTCAAACATCTATAACTTTACCAGACAATACCATTACAAGTATATTAAAAACAATCAGCTAACCAACCAAACCCCCCCAAAACCAATAAACTGATGTATCTTCTTTTTTTTAGTAGTAAATAAAAGATCTTCAAGTTCTATTTTTATGAAATAATTGTTGTTTTCAGTAATTCTAAATGTTTCTTTTAATTTAGGATAAAAGGTGTGCCATTCAAGAAACCCAGGAACTAGTGGATATGTTGGAAAAGTCAAATATTCCTCTCTTACATCCAGTTGTCCTTATTTCGGTAGGTAGCTCCTGTAAGTTACTGTAGAAAGCAGCTCATCAATTATTTTAAGTTAATATTTAATAGAAATATAAGTAATATTTAATATAAATATTTTTAAAGTTAAACTAGGTTTAAACTGCTGCTAACTCGGAATAAAACTGTAAATTCAAACTGTGAATTGGTCTCTAAAGAAACTCATTTGCACTTCAACAAATGTACTGCATCCTGTCAGGAAACAAACTGACACTAGCAAATGACAGTTTATTAGTTATATATTTCTGTGAAAGGCTCATTGTGGCTGGCTGGTTGTTTTGAAGTGTTAACTCCTGCCTTGTTGTTGTGCTCCATCTCTGCTGGAGATGCTGCAAAGCATGTGCTGTGCTTGAATGCTCAGTTGAAACAGAATTAAGTGGCTTTATTTTTGTCTATGCATGTGTGGTCCTGATGGCTACGCTGTTTTTGATACAGGTCAGGATGCCATTGGCCTTCTTGGCCACCTGGGCACACACTGCCTCATGCTCAGCCACTGTCAACCAGCAGCCCCAGGTCCTTTTCTGCAGAGCACTTTTCCAGGCACTCTGCCCCAGCCTGTGGTGGTGGGTATGGTTGTTGTGACCTAAATGCAGGACCTGGCACTTTGCCCCCTCGAAATTTAGACCCTTGGCCTCAGCCCATGTATCCAGCCTGTCCAGATCCTTCTGTAGAGCCTAACCTATCATACCTATTATATCCTTACCTATTGTATGCTGTTCTCTTGGAGTGAGTTACTGTGATTCTACAAACATCAAGATTTAACACTTTGTTTTTAGACCATCTTTTTTTCTTGACCCTGTTTCTGAAGAACTTCAGGGTAAAACTTTAATTTTACTGAATTTTCAGAGATAAATTATTTCTGCCTTTCATAGTCAGAGAAATTACGTCTCCAATTCTGTTGGTCATTTACAAGGCCACTGGATGTGCAAAATGCTCTTTTCTGGACTGAAAATGTTTTCTTTAGTCCTTTATCAAGAATATAAAAAAACATTTCTGTGTGTGTTGAATTTTGAAGGTGTGAAGATAAAGTTGGAATTGTTTATCAACTAGCTAATGCTAATGTGTCAAAAGCATGCTTATTTTGTGCCTGATTGATAGCACTTTCTGGTCTGGACTTTGAATTAAGTACTTTTTTTAGTGTGATGCTAGGAATGTGAAAACTTTGGTTTAAAAGTTGTAGCTATAAATATTCTGGTCTTAGTATCTCCTAGAAATAGGTATGAATGCCAATAATTCTTACACGATCTCCCCATGAAACTCAGGTTTTGCCCCTGAGATACTATAGCTTGAAGTCATTGTAGAACCCAGAACCGTTTTTAATGAAAGTATACTTGCTTGAGCAGCCTGCAGCATGCACAAATTATTTAGGTGGACTCCTTTTAAAGTAGCCTTAGGAGAAAATGATACATTTGATCCCTTTACTATACTCCAGATCTGTCAGTTGTTTCTGACAACTACTTGAAATTGCCCAGCACTAAACAGTGGAAGAAAATCTCATAACTAGGTGGAAACAGTTGCTAATATTTTAAACACTGATAGAAATATATTTGTTAAAAGTATGTTGCCTAATTGCACTTGGGCATCTGGTGCTACACTTTCATTTGATGGAAGTACCACACTATCTTTTAGAAATATGAGACGGGAAGAAAAGAGGATCTGGAAGGTAGGTTTTAAGTGACAAGAATTAGCTTAACAAATCATTGTCTCATATTAATCACTGGGAAGTATTGAAGTCCTTTAAACTTCTGATCTCTAAAACTCATTACAGATGGTATGGAGGACAGAAACTTCCTTCAGCAGTCTTTCATTAAATTCAGTGTTGGGTGTCCTCTTCACTAAGGCTCATAAGTGGGATTTTCCTCAACTTTATTCTTTCCTATATGCTTTTTTAACATATTACCTGAATGAATTGTTCATGAAAAGTCCTATAATACACTTTCTTTCAATGTAAAAGGACATATTATTATTTCTCAGGCAAATGTGAATCAGAATTTTAAGCAGTATGATGACATTTAAATGCATAGGTCTTAGGTATCAGCTGTAAGGGAAACATTCTGTTTTTCTGCTCTCAAAAGTAAAACTCTTGAAAGGATAAATGGAGAGAGCAGGTAACTGCTTCCATTCTAAACTCATAACTAGGAACAATCTAATGTAATTGGATTGGAAAATTTTTGTCTATTTTTTGATTTCATGACAAAAGTAACTTTTTCATAATAATCTGATAATTAAGGAAAAAAAGGGGATTTTTTTCCTTCTAATAGTCATCTTCTTTAGTTGTAAAAATGACAGGTGTTATTATTGTGCCAGATTCTCTGTTTAACCAGCCCAGTGAGCATTGTTGCAATAAAAGGATGAGCTTGCACTGGGCATGGTGACTTCTGTCCATATGCCCACCTATCAGTTGCCAGAGATTCGAAGTCAATCCATTACCCTGGTGTCTGACTGGATTGTTTCGTGGCGTCTGTAAGCTGAAGCAGCAATTGGACTACTTCTCTGGACAAAAGGGAAGATTAATGTTACAGGAGAAATAGGCAGCACAGAGGTAAACTTCAGGCAATTGTTTGTTTGCATCAAGCCAGTATCCTCTCCAATTATGCTATAACCAGATGAATCATATTCTTAAACTGACATTAACTTTTTTGAGCAGTACATTTCCATGTTTGTAGATGGTAGGAATGGATTTGATTTTTATGTTGTTGCTTTGCTTAGGGTTAGAAAGAAAGGAATGCTATTACTTCAGCTCTGTAGCTGCAATTATTTGCATTTCAGTACCAAAGTAAGTTTGAGAAAAATCTCTTTTTAAAGCTGTCAAAGAGGCTAATGGTAAAGAGGAGCTGGGTTAACTTCTCTCAAAATAATAGGTTTTATAATTTCTTGTAAATAGCTGTAAATGAGTAGTACTTAGCCTTGTTTTGGGTAGAAAATTACAAAATAATGAGTGTGTGTGAAAATGAATCTCTGCTTGTGTAGTAGAAGACAATAGCTTCGCTTCTGGTGAGTATGCATT
Organism: Cnemophilus loriae; assembly: GCA_013397755.1. Classification (NCBI taxonomy): domain Eukaryota; kingdom Metazoa; phylum Chordata; class Aves; order Passeriformes; family Corvidae; genus Cnemophilus; species Cnemophilus loriae. Next base: position 1,687,968 of record VZTF01003389.1, read on the forward strand.
TAGGCAATAAACAGCTCTTTTAAAAAGTATTGCAAGGGAAAATAAGTGACAACTCATTTTCAATATAAATGGAACATAACATAAAGTACAAAGAGAACTTGAAATAATTTTCCTAAGCACTGTTCTCTGGGGTGATCTCTATTGCCCTACCTCTGTGTAGTATTCACAAATAAGTTTTATATGATGGAATCATTCAGCCAAAAAATATTTTTTCTTTCTTTTAGGGGTAAAGGTATGTCTCCTATTACTAGACACTGAAATTTTATATGTACAAATCATCATCCTTAGTTTTGATTTCTACAGCTAATAGGAGCTTTGTAAGGTAAATTGATTAAAACATGGAACATGCAAGCCTTGGGAAAGGGTTGAACTAGTTGATACCTCCCTGGAAATACTGGTTACAGAATCACAGAATATTCTGAGTTGGAAGGGACCACAAGGATCATTGTGTCCAGCTCTTGGCCATGTACAGAAGAGAATTCATAGAGTCACAGAATGTGCCAGGTTGGAAGGCACCCATCAGAATCATCAAATGCAACTCCTGGCCCTGCACAGGAGATCTCAAGGATCACACCATGTGCCTGAGAGTGTTGTCCAAAAGCTTGAACTCAGTTCAGGTCCTGTAAGACCTACCATGTTTGTGCAGCATCCCTGATGGCAATGAGACCTGCCTTTCTCTGCCCAAGAGCTCAGGATAGTCAACCCTACCTTCTTTTGAGATAGTTTCTGCTTTTTAAACTTGAAGTGTTATCTTGAAATTAATCCAATTTAGGCAACTAGTATGCTATACTGAAAGGATAGTAAATTTCCAATTAAACTTTAAAGAATCCAGTTTTGTCTTGAAAACCTTCAAGATGTTTAAGAAAGACGTGTTCTATAGTCCTCTGATAGTAAAAAAACCAAACCAAACAAAACAAAAAGACTCTCTGAAAGTTAGTCTAGAGCTTATAAAAGAATGTTTTTTGTTTTCTAATTTTTGTTTTCTAATTTAGTTGAATATTTTTAAGATGCATGACATGTTCTGGCATATTGGTTTCTTTGTGCTTTGAAAAGAAATAGTTTTCATATCACTAAATGTATAAGTAGTGGAATTCAATAGTAATAGAAGCTATCTAAGAAAAGCCTGTGTTAGTCTGTATTTTTATGTGTGCTTAATACGTAAAAATGAGATACTAAAAACCATCAGTCTAAAATGGGACACTATGGAAAGATGGATTTTGGTTTTTCCTCATTTGTTCTTTTGCAGGTGCACTTGGATATTTCAGAAAATAATTCTTTCAGCATTGGGATGGAAGACCTAACTACGATCAAGAAATTTGCAAGAGAAACTAAAAAGAAAAACATTTTGGTTTATGGTCTCCTTATCCAATATAAGGTATGTAATTATCTTTCTGTGTGCAAATTATCTTCTTTTGCAATTTATATGATTAATGATAGAATCTTCATTTAAAACAAAATCAAAGGGAAATAAATATGACTTGAAAAGGATTTTTGGGGAAGATTCTTGCCTGTTCTTGTTCAAAATTCAGACAAGCCTGTAGTTATAGACAAAAATGTAATCTTTTTGATTAGAGAGGGATAAATGGTAAACATTTTTTAGAAATGCATGAAAACATCAGGACCCTTTTTGCTTTTCTGCTTGGGAACTTGCTTTATTCAGCATTAAAAAAAGAGAAAAATAGTGAAAGTACATTTAATCAGTGGTTCTGCAGTATTTTATGTCCCTCATCAACACAATTTGGTACGCAGGTGACAGGAAGGGCATGGCATATAGGTGTTGAAACAATGTCTGTAATAGCAGCAAATTGCCTCAGCTGGAGGCAAAAAGAGTTAGCACTCCAACATCCTTTGTACTCACAAAAGCTATTTAAAAATAAACCATTTGCCTGGGAAACATATTCTGTCAACCAGAAGGGTGGGCTGCCTTGCCTCCAGTGCAGATATAGTTTTGCAGCTTCTTAATTCAGTCAACAGTGAAGGAAGAAGTAAGTTAGAAATTTTAATAAAGAAGAATAAATGTAATCTTAACTGGGGTTTTTTTAGGCTTTATTATATGTTTGGGTTTATTTATAATTGATTAAATGTGGCTTTAGTTTTATGTCTTTTTCTGGTATACCAAGCACTTGATTTTTCCCATCAAATTCTATTGCTTTATTAAGAGCTGGGAGTATCAATACGTATCAGTTTATGCTTTTACAGACTTATAATGGCAACACAATATGAATATTGCTATTATATGACATTAGTTTGTCTCTTGTTTGTAATACACTGAAGGATATACGACTGTTCAGTTTTCTTTCTGGTGCTATCAAACCCCATTTTTGAGGGGTAAATTCTGTCTTCTTTTGGTAAAAATAATTTGAATAACTATTGAAGCATAGATCTAAGAGTCACCTTATCATGGTAAAAAGTCACATTTCAAATATTGCTTTAGTCTAACCACAGTTTTTGCTTTTTAGACTTCATTGTGTGTATATGATTTTATATGCAAGTGGGTCAAATAGACATATGTGGATAGCAACAGTTAGTAAAGCTGACTGGAAGGAAGGAAAATCTTTTATAATCTTCAGTGGATTTTGATGGGCATGGCACAAAGACATTTTAATATTAACGGGCATGTGTAAGAGCAGTACGAGATCTGAGTGGGAATTCTTGATCTGTGGTGATAAGAGAATTGCAGCAGACTGCTGCCTCCATTTTTTGAAAATAAAAAGCTAGAATAATTACGTAAGATCACTGCAGGCAGAATCATCACTTATTAGCATGGAAAAAGTCTTATATAGAGTAAAACACTTCACAAAGTAAGTAAACTATTTCTAGCTGTCTTGTTTTAAAATGGCTTTAAAACATGTACCTGCTCACAAAGACAGGGATACAGTCTTGAGTTCCTGCATGTCAGTATTTTGATAGATAAAAAAAGAATAGATTATACAGACCATTTGTATATATGTGATATATGTATCAAGTTTACTCTTGGCTGCAGATCGATATAGAACATAATTGTTTTTAGGCGAAGACCTGTGGAAAGACTTGAGGTATGAATCTAGAAATTACGTAACCCCAAATTTATTGCTGGTCTGGGTGGGACTGAGAGACTGTGAACAAAAGCAATTTGTTACATGAAAAGACATCTTTAAAACAGTTTCTTTTTTTTTAATCTTAAATCCAAAGCATGATTTGAGAGTCACCAAGGTATTTTACTTCTAGTACAAGCCATTAATAGATGAATCTGTAGGTGAATTCCATGCTTGAGGAGGGAATTTCATATAGGCGTGATGGGGAGTTGAGAAGAAGTAGAAACACAAAAAGCACCTGTGCTAGTGCAGGACAGCCTATTATTGCAATAACTTCTGTCACTAGATGCTTCCTCGATGTCCCAGAAAGCTATAGTTTATTTCAGGAAAAGAGTGATGACAGGTTACTTCATGGAGCTTTCCTCTAGCTGACAGGCTTATATCATCACTACCAGACGTACACAGTTGATAGATACACATTTACTAATTCAAAAAAAAGGGAATTTATTGAGACACGTGGCCATGGTAATACTCAGGTGAAATTATGTTATGTTTAGAAGGGTTATATGATTAAGTGGGTGTGACGATATGTTGATATAAAAGAAAACGGGGGCAGTCTTTTGGATTTTGCATTAGAAAAGCAAATTTGTTAAAATAAATATTTTTTGTAAATGTAGGGGTTTTTTTATGTTTTGGAAGTGGAAATTAAATGCTTCTAGAACCAAGGAATTCCATTTTGATGGTATTGAAGGAGCTGTGAAGCCCTAAGAAAAAGTATGAGCCTTTATTTTCACTTCTTTAATGCTTCTTAAATGCAGTGTTTGTTTGGTATTTAGAAAAAGATGTCAAGTATTTTTATGACTATTTGGTACACCGAGAAGCTAATCAGGAGAAGTAAAGGAAAAGGCTGTAACGTGCTGTAAAACGTCCTACTTTTTACCTTTCATTTGCTCAAAACAACTGCATGTTCCCAGCTGGTACACATATTTCTCTTGTATACATCATGCATAGGATACCACATTACTGATATTGATACATAGATTGGATCCACTTCATAAAACGTCTAGTTTGCATCCTGAAAATATTGTTAATTTAAATCTCACTTATGAGATAATTTTTTTTTTCTTTTCTAAAACAGTTCTGCAATCTTAGAAATGGTTTACTCATTTGAAATACAAAGAGGAAAAGAGTATTCAGTATCCAGAGTCTGAACTTATGGAATTAGTTTTTGAGCATTTTCCAGTTAATTTGAAGGGAATAGCTGATAAGCAAGGTGAATTGAAAATAGGGAGAAAGGTCTGGTTTTTTATGGAAGGTATTACTGGCAAGAGTTGATGAAAATGTTAGTAAAATTCCAACTCTTTGATTTAATGAGAAGTTCACCTTGAAAATAGCAATGACTGGCATGGTATTATTACATATTAGAATAAGAATCTTTGTTTTAATAATGGTCTAGTAGGATGTAAAGGAAAAAGCAAATTCTGGAGATTAGGAGGAAAACCTATAAAAAGAAGCCAAGTTATTCTTAAATAAACAAAGTTTTACTTAAAAGGAGCCTTAAGAACTGCTAAAAACCCAAAGAATGTGAAAGCTAATGTCAAATCATTGCATCCATGCAGGGCCTGGAAATATATTAAAAATATTGATTTATATCTTGGAGCCACAAGATTTGGGAGGACACCTCAGCTGCGTGTTGTTCTATGTTCTGAGCAATGGAATGATACTGAATTTGAACCCTGATCTCACACACACACACACATTATTATCTTAAAACATATTCTGGGTAGTTAATGGATTTATGCTTGAATATGACAGCAATGTTTAAAAAAAACCCATTTTCTCTATTTACTGCTCTTCTCTCTTTTTTAATAATAATAAGAAGAATAATGATGATGATGATGATGATGATGATGATGATGATGGTGTCTTATGACTGAATTACAAAAATAATCAGCACACATAAAAAGAGAATATAAGCAGCATCTCCTAGCATGGGAGTTCAAATTCAACAGCTTGTAAAGGTTACAGGAATAAAATCTTGGTCTGTATATTTCAGTAATAACTTCATTACTGTTCACAGGGAATAAAAAGGAACAGTAAGCATCCAAAATAAAGCACATTTGGATGGACATAGGAAGCCACAGAAAGCTTAAAAGTAAGAAAGTAACACTAATATATCTTGGTTATAGGATAGTATCAATTTAAAATAATCCTATTCAGAGAAGCACTGACAGAATGTTGTGTCAGAGCAGCAAATATATGCTAAGGCTTGCCTAGGGTAAGGTGAGCCCAAATACTTTTGCCTCTGAAATTTCTATTTCGTTAAGATAAAGGAACTATTCACTGACAGCCAGAAAAATCACAGTACATACGTAAAAAGAGACAAACGATGCAATAGAATAATTGTTATGAAGCTGCTTGAAACTAAAAGGAACCTGAACTGTGGGTGATTTCTTATGCAAACATACTGGACACTTATTGTAGCCATAAAGACTTTTTGAAGACAAGAGGCCCATCTGCAGTGTGTTTGATGGCTCAAGAAATACTTAGTGTGCTAGAAGTGTTTTATGTCTGACTTTGTAAACCTCAAAGGTAAACATTTATGATTTCTGTTTCATCAAAGATCCCTTAAAATAGTATTATGGGTAAACATTAAGGCAGTGTTTCTCAAAAGAGGGAACACACCCCTCAATAGGATAATCCACAAATCAGAAGGTGGTTTGGCAAACAGTAGTGAGATAATGAGCCTGGAGGGCAAACGAAGTAAAATCACAAAATAAAACTTAGGAAACTGATTAAAAACAAATAGGTTCTGCCCTACATGACCCCTGCATACTTCTTAATTCACTTAATAATCAGCATAGAATTGGTCAAATCATTGAAATCTGATTAAAATGATTGAGATGCTGCCTGGAGACCTCACTTTTCTCAAGATGGCACTTTTTTTTTATTTCAACTGCAATGACATAATAGATTGTAATGAATCTGGAAACTTACATTTATTCCTGGAAATCCCTAAGGCCAAGTAATTACTGTTTAGTATTTTCAAGAGACAGAAGTTGAACTTTTAAATATCATGATCCTGTGGACTATTCACTCTTTCATCAAGGAAAATTGTGTGAATTGTGTGATGAGCCAGAATGATCTGGTTTCCACAGAGTTTGGGACAAAGAGGGAAACAAATCAGTTTGAAATTTTCTATACGGGTAGCCTCGCAGAAATCAGAATCTGTAGGTTTCTTAATACAAACTCATAGCTAGTCATTCACCAGTAAAACCAGAGACTGATATTTATGGAAGCTTGAGACATTTTTATCTTTAATTATTAGTACTATCTGCAATCAGTCATGAATACATATTTTGCAGTAAGTAGAACTGACATAATAAGAAGGATTTACAAACATGGCTTTGTATTTTGAACTGAAATCTGTTTGATCAAACTAGCCTTTTGCAGCTGTTTTGTACCGTTCAGAGAATGTCAAGAAATTAAAAAAGAACATGTCTCTGGCACATTAGTCAATTAAGAAATGTATTTGTTCAAATTTTACCAAAATGTTGGTTAAGGTTTGGGCTTTGAGTCAGGAAAGGTCATAAACACATAACTGCAACCTCACTTTTGCTTGCAACACTCTGGTGCATCACAGCTGCTTGGCTGTGCTGCTGCTCATTTTAGTTGATATCCTGAAGCTTGGTACTGGATAATATTGATCAACAAATTGGGATTGCTATTCTTTTATTTCAGAGTTTTAGTGTGTCTACCTTGAATGCATGCATACATGCTCCTTTATTTTCTTGCTTGTTTTCTCTTGCCACCTTTCTTTCTCTGTTGTCCTCTTGTTTTCCCTCAAGTCTTCCTCCTCTTCTAGCCGAAACAGGTAACAAACCAGTGGATTTTCTGCAGATTTGCATGTCTTCTAAAAGCACTCAAATGAGGCATTTACACAAACTAATTTCTCAGTGCAGGACCAAATTACCAGTCTGAGGAAGATGTGCTTTTAAGAAAAATAATTGGTAACCTTTGGGCTTTCATTAAATAACTGTGTAGGTTTTTATCAGAGAAAGGTCAGAAATTTGCTCAATTTGTCTCTGCTATTACAAGTTCTGGGAGCTTAACAAGCTGCACAGAAAACTATGAGGTTAATATTTTATGCCTTTTACACATGACCTTTTTAGACTTGTTTCAGCTATTGAACTTATAATTGGAGAAACCAGAGTTCTTCCATCAACTTGTCAGCCAAAACGATTAAGGCATGTAGACACATCTTAAAAGTCGTGACTTCATAAAATGGCCTTTAAACATCCTTGCTCTTATACCTCAGTTCAGCCATTCTGACAGTGTTAGTCAATAAAGGTTGCCAGTTGTTTCTTTTGTAGATATTTTAATTGTATAAAACATATTCCTCTAAAATATCTTTGTAGTATGGACTGGAATTTTGAGGAACAAGTGGATTTAAGGTGAAATACCAACCTCTCTAGTGGAAAGGAAAATATGTAACAAACAATATATCAACTTAGATAGGTATGTTGGTATTAATTATTCTGGATTCTTTATTGTAATAGGAAATAAACATTGAATTGGAACCATTTGCAAAAACAAATACTAATAGCATCAAATCTGAGTTTCATCTTCAAATCTGATAGTATGAGTTATTCTGATTTTTATTTCTTATTAAAGCTTTGATGTTGACCTGCTATCTCTTAATGGAAACATAAACATTTAAGATGAAAGGATTTTGACACAAAATTTTGTTTGCAAACAAATGTCTTTTAACTTTTTTTCCATTGCTAGCTGGCCTGACAGAAACCTCTGAAGTCCATTTTATCTGTTTAAGGACGGTTGCACTTTTGAGTTGTTAGTGCTGCAATTCTCCGCTTAAAGCAATGTTTGTACTCTTACTGTCTAAGCTGGGCATCAAAAATTAATCTTCTCACTTGGCTTCTGTGCTGTCCCCCAGAGGCATCATTTAGAAGGTAACTAAAATATCTATAGTACAGAATACATCTGTTTTTTCTGGCTTAGCTCTGATTACATAAAACAACAATAACAAAGAAGCTTACTAAAATTGTTCTGTGTGCTTAAGAGGCATTTTGAAAATGTTAACAGCTTGCTGTTCTGTTAGTTTTCTAATGAGCTGTTGTATTTGGAGTGCACTTTTTCAATTAAAAATATGGCTGAAATTTTTCAGATAACTTTTTCCAGTTTCAATGCAAAGTTTAGTTTTATAGCGAAAGTATGCAAAGGTTGTAGCACATTTTCATCACTGTATTGGACCAGGAAAACTTAGGAAGTTCTTCAGCCATTTAAACACAAAAATTTCCTTCAAACTGTACATTGTAGTGACTGTAACTATGCTATGGCTTTTGCTGCAGTCCTTGCGGTGTGGTAATTCCTGCAGCAGAGGCAGTAACCATCAAATCTATATTGGGAGTATTAATTTCCTCTTTCATCCACTCCTGCTATATATTAGCAGGATTCAAGTAATCCAGCCTCAGGCTAACTTTGGGGGATTTCTTTAGAAGGACTGGAAGAGCTATGGTTGGGATTTCTGCATGTATTTGAGATACTAACCCCCAAATCTTACTTGTTGATTATGTCCAGTTGTTCAGTGAAAGTCATCCATTATGGATCATACCCAGTGCTGAAGTACATAAAAATAATCTGTGATATTACACTTAATGGCAAAGGCCCTATAAATGCCAAGAATGAAAAATGCCCCTGATTCCTCAGCCTGTGCACAGCCATCAGATCCCAGTGATACCCTGTCTATCCTAGTAGCTCCTTTGTGCACTTGAACCTTTTTCAGATTCGTACAAATATGTCACCCTTCTCCTCTGGAAGTATCTGTCCTGATACATCCCAGGTTTGGGTTTCACTGTGGTGGGATTTATTATGCTGCAATATGTCACCATCAAAGATGGCCATAATGGACCAGATCAGAAGTTTATCTAGGTCATTGTCTTGTGCCCAGCTGTAGCTGTAAGGAAATGCCTTGGAGAGAATCAGATCAGGGCAAGCATATATGGTACCCCTAAATTTTCTCCTTATGCTCATTAATTGCTAACTTAAATATTTCCTGAGCCAGAGAGGTTTTCTGTGGAAGTATTAGCCCTGATGGGTTTCCGTTCCATGCTCTTGTCTTCTGAGATCCGTGTAAACTTTTAGCCTCCACTGTGTCTGCTAATGAACAACTACAGAGACTGGAAAACAAAGAAGGAGAGGTGGTTCTTCACAAAGTAGTGTCCTAAGCACAGGGGCTTGCTTCTGGTATGCTGAGATCCCAGAATTTAAAATTTGAAATGCAGATGAGTTGTTTTGCATTCACTTACATTCAAATTCATTTGTCATTTTATTGTCTAGTTACTCAATTTACAATGCTCTTCCTGCATTCCATGCCAGTCAGCCACTACCCTAATGAACTCCATATCATAAGCAAAAACATATTACTACTTACTATTTTTTCCAATTTGTTTATGAATGTGTTGAACAACATAGATCCTATAACAAATCCCACCTGAATGATGTGGGTTCTATTCTGAGGACTAAGCATTTACTCCTACCCAATCTACTCAGTCTTTTGAGCAAGGATTTATCCCTGGCAGGTCTTCTTTCTTATGTCCTGGAACCTTAGTTTTCTTAAAAACCTTTGGGGAGGAATTTTGTTGAAAGTCTTGGAAATCCCAGTAAATTCAAACAACTGTCATCCACTCCTTTGAAGAAATACAGTAAGAATACCCATTCAAACTTAAGCACAAAGACATGTTGACTTTATCATCATCTTAACTTGCTCTCTGCTATTACTATTGAGTATTTAATTGTTTGTTAAATTGTCTGGTACAGAGTTACAGCTTTCTATTCTGTAGTTCTCTGTATCTTTTCAGAATTTTCTTGTTTTAAATTGGAAATTACTACCACGCTCTTGTGCCTACTAAGGCAATTTTTAAACTAGAGATGATGCACACCACTAGGAACCTGTTTCTTCTCTTCATTAATGGTAAGGCCAGAACAATCACAGTGCATTCTGCTGCTGGCTTGTAGTTGCTGAGGGCTATTTATTTTTAACATTCAAAGATAACAGGAGCAGATCTCATGGCAGCTTTGTCTCACTAATGTTAAGTTTCTAAACATTTCGGCTGGCTTTCATCTAAATATGTTTTGGAACATCTGAATATGAAAATACGTTCATATCTCAAGACTATGAGATGCAGAGCGTTTGAAGTTAGATGAAACTGTTCTCTTAAGACGTGGAAATGCATGGATTGAGGCTTAACAGAAGTCAGAGAAAGATCATAGGAAACCTCCACGGGGTAGTGATTTTCATCTGAATTTTATTGTGAAGTATTTCCTGGAAGTTATTTTCCAGTTGAATACTTGGATTGAATAAAAGTGAAGAATGTCACCATTATAGATTTTCCAGGATTTTCATCAAATTTGATTTTAAAACATTCTTTGAGGAGTTGCTTTCCTAAGCCAATTTTTATTCATCCTCCTAACTAATATTTTAACCATATTCCAAGCCTTACAGTGTACTTTCTCACCAGGTCAAAGGTCATATTTTCTATTGAGCATCACAGCCCATTACGTCACAATGTAGTTATATAAATCTGCTTGATTTATAGCTGTTTTGCTCTTTGAAGTTTCTACCAAGCAGAATCTTTTAAAAAATGAGATTGTTTACATTTGAATTTTATTCAACCTGTGTGGTACTGGCAGCAGCACGAATGCACATTTTTGGCAGAACTTCTGCCTTCAGCTTTTTCCTTGACTCAGTCTTTCCATTCTTATGCAACTATGAGCTCCAGTGTCTTTCACGTGTGTGTTTAATTCCAGTGTTCTGTGTTTCAATTTAGCAGACCAGGTGTTGAATTTTGTAGGCAAAATTTTAACAAATTATATGCAAGATGGAGATAATGTGTGATTTCTACTAAAACAACAGCAGTATAATGAAGTATGCTTTGTAAGGCTCACCACACACCAACTTTTATGGTCAGTTGTTCCCAGAACTGTGCAATATTAGATGTTACTCCCTCTCCTGCAAGGTCTTTCATTATTCAAAATGAGGTAAAATGGCTTTAGAACTTTCCTTTGACTAGGTCAGATACCAGTTTCATAGTTCAGCTTTTGATTTTTGTCCTCAAAGTGTGCTCTATGCTTGCCATGTTGAAGGCACAAAGATTCTTCCATGGCATTATGGCATAACAATGTTTATGAGCTCATGGAATTCATAAGTCAAAATAGTTCATGGTGTCAAAAGGGACAGCACGTGCCTTTTCCTCTGAAGCAGAGAGTGAACTTCTGCTCTCTTTTGACTCTGCCTTTGGAAGCAGAGGGGATGTTATTTCCTTCTGTAAAAGTTAAATTTCTTCTTTCAAGGACTTGAAAGGGTCAGGGTTGGGGTGAAGCTCCATTTCTTGTGCAGACTCCTGTTCATGTGCAGCTTTTCCTTATTCTGTGGATAATAAATTTCAATTAGAATATTGCCCCTCCTTCTCTACTAGATGTATATGAATATAGCAACACAACTTTTGGAGATTTAAGTCCTTGTTATAAATACTATGGAAAAACTGGGCGAAACATGATGCAGTAACCCAGAGTAGAGATAAAACATCCTGAATTCTGCTTCTTAAAAGTAGTGTCAGTAACTGAGGAGGAGTCTGCTCTTCAGTATTAAAACTGAAGCAAAGGTATCCGTGTTTCAGAGTTTGCATTTATTTAATGGATTTTTAAAATCATCCATAAAATGCTGCAGATGCTTGTGTTAAGGACCGTGACTTTTATTTTGCTTCCTGATGAATAATTAACACACTGACATGAATGTGGCCTAAAAATAATTACATTTCTGCAAAGGGACTGAAGTATTGAGGTTCTGCAATTAAACCTTGCTGATTTTGATTTTTCGGAACCTGTTCAACAGTGGTTGGTATGAAGGTTCTAGTTACCCAAAAATTTGTATGGAAAAGGTTTCCATTGAAAAGTTTGTATTCAGAGTATTCTGAAATTATGTAAGCAGAGATGATGAGTTTGTTCTAGATAAAATGTTTTCTGTTGAAAACATTCTTTAAGCGTTGTGTTATTCATCAGGAAAGGAAAAAAGGTAATATTATTAGAATCCCTTTAGGGAATGAGAGCCTAAGCAGGGAGATACTTTAGGATAGGAAAGAATTTTTTGATGTATTTGTGATATATTTCCTCTCAAACTGCTTGCCCATTTTGTTATGTTGGACTGCAAGGGCATTTTTAGGAAAAACTTATTGTACCAGCTAATGTTTTATCCCATGAACATTTTCAGGAACACAAAGGGAGGTAAGGCAGAGAATTAATGCTTGATATATGATGTAGCAAATTTGTGTATGGGTGTTTGATCCTGTAGGAGAGAGTGAAGTAAATGAAACTCTAAACAGACCATGGTTCTGGCTCAGTTATCATGCTAGACCCACATAAGGCTGTGAGTCACTTTTCGGATCCCACCCTTCATCGCTGGCCAGGCAGGTTTGGTCTGATAGAAACCATGGCTTTATTTGTATGCATGAGAGTAGATGATCAGTTATAACTACTCTGGTACTGTGATGGATGTGCGGTTTAGGACCTCTCTACTTTGAGCAAAGTTGAAGCTTCAGTGAGACTAACTGTGCTTTAACTGGTGGATGTGCTCAGGGAGTTGCAGTCTGTGACTGATACCTGCTTGTACTGAGAATAAACCTTCAGCAGGTTTTGAACTGACGTTTGTGCAGCATGTCCTAACTGCTTTATTGATAAGAGTTTACTGGTGAAAATCTACTTTTGTACAACAATCTCTGCTTGGTATTAGTGGTGTGCCAAAATTAAAGGAGAATTTTGTCAATGCCTTAGGTATTGACTCAGGTGTTTCAACGGTAGTTTGCCCTGATTTGTCTTGCAATACAGTGTAGCTTGAGAGTAAATTCAAGTCCATTCTCATAAAGCTATACCAAATCCTTGTTTAAAAGTTATATTGAAATTAACAGTAGTGCTTCTATACCCTCTACACTCTTCATATGAAAATAATTTAAACTAAGATTTCTCTAGAAGATATGGCGTGGAGAGTTATTTTTTTATGGAATTATATGTTTTATGCATATACTGTTTTGAAATCTTTTGGAGAGGAGATGAGTCTGCTTTGTTTATAAAGCTTCAAAATGTTTTGGGGTGGTTTACTGCACTCTGAAGTTCCATTAAGCATGTTTGTTTGTTTGTATGTCAAAATTCCACCTCCTAAAGTTTACTCCAAACCAAATTTTAAGTAGTTAGCTGTTACTAAATAAGAGCTAACCATGTATCTTCATCCAGTTGATGTAAGATTTTGCTGGATAACTTACTAGTAACTCTTATTGGCATGTCACTTTTTCACATTTTACATAAATTTTGCAATAAGTAGAAATTTTGGACAAGGTAACAATTATCCGTAGGTGCAGCCTCTTAGCTTTTTAACATTCTAAAGCTTAGGTGGCTTGTTTGCAGTTTGTCAAGGTTTTTTCCTCTGATGATAAAGAGTATTTTACTGCCTAGAATCATCCAACAAATGTTAATTATGATCTTTCTAGAGCGTATTGAATAATTGGCCTAGTGAACTCTGATGATTTCCTCGTTTCCCTTAATTCCTTATCTGACTGATCGAAGTTTTGCTACAAGGTACCTTGCCACCCCACTTTTTCAGGCATGAATTGGAAAAACCTGTCTTTCTATCCTAAACGATATAATCTTTTTGCTGAAATACTTCATCCCAAGAGTGAGAGGGGGGATGAAATTTAGTAGTGTAAGAAAATAGCCGCTCAAAGTTTTCATAGACAGGTTGTGTGTCAGACACAGCAATAGCAAAGGTAAGTTGGTAGTTCTGTCAGCTGTACTGCTGCTTTTGTTGTTAACAGGGTTTGCGTTTCTAGTGGAAGGGCCAGTGTGTTTTCATGTGCCAGCAACTCCTTGTAGCCGTGTCTGTAAGAGCTTGAAAATGATGTTTCTAAAAGAGATGGATTTGAATGTTCAATGCTGAACAAAAACAGTGGCTAATAATGTTGCTTTTTCTTCATGCATAGAAAAATAGGAATTAAGTGACAGCTCCTTCATTCTACATGCAAGATTATTCCTTTAAGCAAACATTGTTGTCTTTGCCATTCTTTTGTATTGGTTTTAGTAATTTTATCCGTCTTGCCTGCGCGATTTGACAAAGCTCATCTGAAACATGTATTTGTGTTGTAAACCCATCTATTTCAGCTTGGCAAACACTGTTATGTAATTAACTCTGTATATTTTCCCTCTTCTAATTCTTTATGGTATGAATTAGGCCATTTTCCCCTTCTATTTGGCAAGGGCATATTTTGTACTAATTGATATTACAGCATTAAGGGAAACTGCTTGGAGACTCACTGGCTCCATGCCTAGTTATCACCTATGTATTCTTGGTTAAGAGGGACATGAGCAATATCTTTTGGAACACAGAGACATATAAAAATGTTAGGGTTATTATCAAAAAGCAACTGCCCAAATCACAGCAACATATTTCTTTTCTTTGTAAGTCAGGATCTTCCTTCATGTTGCCTTTTGAAAATAATGTTCATTCTTGTCTCAAATCAAAGACCACCACAAACTAAAGTGCAACAACAGGGCAGAGCTAAGATAGCTTTTTCTTTACAGAAAAAGAGAGTGGGAAATTTATTTTAAAATAAGAGTTTTTTCTTAAAAGCTGTGACGCACTGGTGAAACCATCAAGAGTTGGTTTTGGTCTTTTTTTTCCCCAAAGATTCCGTATCAATATTCCATTTTGCTAGAAGCAGTACAGCTGTGTTTAAGAGAGTACTTGCCAGTATAATTAAGGATGTGAAGGATCAGATTCACTTGGGGTGGGAACATTGGTCAGAGGACCTCGGAGTGCTAATTTATAGCATAAGCTTGCACCAAATTGTGCCAAAATGGGAATCGTATTCAATGCCCACCCAAAAACATCGCTAAATCATGTGAGGCAGCATCAGTTTAGTATGAAATGGAATGTTTGCACATGGCTCTTGGTATTGTTTCCATTCTGAAGTGCAGCAACAAATTTAATTTTAATCCTAGGGCAAGTGTTTTGCAGAAAAAGCCCTCTGTATCTGATAATGTAGCAAGTGTGTCTCCTTGCTGCTGTTTTTCAGCCAAAGAACACAGGCATTCAAGTGTACAGGCAAAAGTGATACTACTGCAAAAAAAACCACTAGAAACTTCAATGGTTTTTAACTGAAGGAGAGTTTTTTAGATTAAATAAAAAAGTTTTTTACACTGGAGGTGGTGAAACACTGGCACAGGTTGCCCAGAACCCAGAATCATTCACAGTCACATTGGACAGGGCTCTGAGCAATCTGATCTAGTTGAAGACGTCCTGGCTTGTTGCAGGGGGGTTGGATTAGATGACCTTTAGAGGTGCCTCCCACCCAAACCATGCTGTTATCCTATGATTGTGTACTTTGGTATTGGGCTTAGCAAGTGCGCTCCAATGGTACTGGTCCAATGGCTCTTTTTGTTCCTGTGATTTTATCATTGGTAGCAGCATGATTATTATTTCTACAACCTTTAGTAAGCACTGTAAGTTGATATCCTTAAAAATTGTGTTTACTCTAAATTCACGTTATCTGTAGGCTTTGACTTTATTTGGTAATCAAGGTAAGTACAAGATGAATGTAAAACTGAACAAAAGCTTTCCACTTCAAAATAGGATGGTTTTTTGGGTAACATTAGGAAAAACTCTCTTGGCTTTGCACAGAGGTGGTACTCCACTTAAGGGAGGAATATTCTTATTTGTATAGTTTGAAAGTAGATTTACTCTGTGCAGTGTGTTTTGAGCTATGTGATTTGTTCACTTACTTACCAAATATTTGGAGCCTGTCCTAACATTGTGCTTTGCAAAAAGTGAGCGATATCTTGGCTGTATATGCATTAGGCATACTTTCTTATGTATCTGATGAACTCCTCCTTCTATGGAGCCACTATCAAGTGTCCTAGCTTCTGTCCATTCACACGGATCCTTGATAGAGTTCCTGCTAGTGGAGACTCTGTCCAGTCTGAGCAATGAGCCAAGGTGGGATTGGAAGCTACAGTAAATGTATTAAATTTAATTTTAAGTTCTTCTTGCACACTTTTCTTTAGTGAGGAAAATAAGCTGCATCCTCATAGAGAGAGTCAACATAATATTAGGAATATTTTTTACTCTTTTCTTGTGAAACAATGCGTTCAGGCACATGCTGTAATTTTGGGGTTTGTCCTGTGAGTTGGACTCAGTGAACCTTGTGGGTCACTTACAACTGAGGATATTATATGATTTGATGATTAATCCAGATTTAGCCAAGTGATTCAGCTCTATAAACGTTTTCTCTTGTACATATACTGTTGATGCTAGTGAAAGCTACAGCTGTGAAATTTGCAGACATTCTTCTGTATTCATCATGGATTATTGTCCATGGGTTTCAGCTTTCTTTATGGCTGTCCTTTCCACAAAGACTTTGAACAGACCCCACACAGGATTTGGCACTTTTTCCCCATTTTTTCCCAGGGAACACACTGCAGCTCATTGCTCCCATTTGGTAGTGGTGTACAATGTGTTTTAGTTGCAATGGGGTTTTCATGTGTTCATAACCACCCTCAGCTTGGGCACCTGGTGTCAAGAAGAGACAATAACGGGTAAAGAGACATTTTAGTGGGAGGGGGAGAAAAAAGGCAAGACAGGAGGGAACATTGCAGGAGAGAGAAATAAAAAAGACTGGGAGCAGGGCAGCAGCAATAAACTTGGCTTTTTATGGCATGGGTGGAGTAGACAGTGGAGTCCATGATCATTTTACCAGTCTTGGTAGTTTGCCACACTTGTTAGTGCTGTTCCCAATGGGTCTTGTGGGGTGAAAAGTGAATAATCATGTTATTAAAATGCTTCATGCAAAAATATCCTGAAATAGTCTGCACAGAAACTCTCTATTATTTGAATTCAGATACTTGAGTTAACCTTTGTATTTTAAAATTGAAAATTGATACAGTGAACAGTTTATTTCCTCTCTATTTTCTCGAAAAGGCGTCTAATGTAAAATTAATTATAAGCTGGCTCAGTTGAATGTAGACCATGGCCCACAACTCTTCCACTGAGAACAGGAAAAGCATTGCAATAACCACATCATCTCTGAAAGAGGGAAGGCTCTTCTACTGCTACTGACAGAATCTGGAAATTCTATCAGTAAGTACTTCATAAATATAGATGTAAATACCACTCACATTTTTAATCTTTCTAGGAGATCTAAAGCATTTAAATTTAAATTTGCAGTTCAGATGATGTATCCCCACTTGGCAACTGTAAAATAGGTCTTCTTTTTAATATTCACCCCAGGGATATAGTGAGAAAAATAAGATTAAAGATAGGATATTAAAATAAGATAAGAGGTTTCTAAGGGTTGTGCTTTGTAGGCATGTTTGGAAATATTTGCTCTAATCTACTGAGACAATGTTTTACTACATTTGAAAGATATCTTGAAGATGTGATTTAGGACAATGAGCATGCATTTTAAATAAACATGTTTTATCCAGTAAAGACCAAGTATTGTCTTGAATTGATGAGTTTATTAACATGGCAATAATATAGATCATAGTAAAAAGATAACACAGGAGGAAAAGCCAGAAGGATTAATCACTGCAGTCCAGAGGTGAGTTATTTTATATACCAATGAGTAATTATTTTATATACCAAGAAGTTTTACAATGCAGACTGGATTTTTAACTGACTGAGTATTAAAAAGTGTTGATTTGCAATCCCTGCAGCATAAATAGTACATTTCTTCATCAGTCAGCAATACTTTTATTACTATAATTATAGTCAGAGGCAGTAGGATTTTAGGCATCTTTATCCAGATGATGATTATATATTTATTACTCAAGTTTCTAATATTTATTTTAAAACAAGACATTCCTAAACATGCTCATCCATGCAGGAGCACTCAAGACCTACCAGGAGTTACAAATGCACTCTATATTGAAACATGGCGTGCTATTTTATTATTCTTAACAGTATCTGTTCATCATGGCATAGAGAAGGCTAAAGTGCGAGCAACTATGAAACTGTTCTTTTTTGCTCGATCTGTCAGATATAAATAAAAGTACCAGCGATGCAGATCGTGTTCTTGTTATTCCATCTTTCCCACTTGCTAGAGATTATCAGCATCTTTCAGTAGAGAAGAAACTAGGATGCAATGTTTTTAGTATAAGCAAAAAGGAAGGGTGAGCTGTAGTAAAAACTCAAGTAGCAGAAAGAAGTTGTAAAAGTCAGAAAATAGTGTCCTCTGCAAAATTCCTGTGAAACAGGCCTACCACGATCCTTAATTTCTGTGCTTTTCTCCACCCTGGAATTGACATCAGGATCAAGTTAGCAAATACCTAGTGGCTTCAGCTGAAGCATTTTAGCTCGACTGCCCTCGTTGAAAACACCACACGATGATGAATTGCAGTTTTTGAAAATGAAGTGCAGTTAATTCGTAAATCTCCACACAGACACCCTCTTTCAGACGTATAGTAGCCCCAGGCCGGTATCTGCGGAGGAGTGGAATGCGTACAGATTCACAGCTTTACTTCACAAGTTTTTAGTGTGATTCCACATTTTCCTCCCCACAGCATTTTATGTCTTTTAAGTCTATTGTGTCTCAGAGTTTTTGAACTGTTCGTGCTGTTAGTTTTTTCTTTCCACACCCTGTGATAGGTGAATAGCCTTCTGCGTAGATCTTCATACATACTATTGCAATTATTAATGCTTTCATTGTAAGTGAACATTATTTATGAGATACTTGTAGAGTGATTTATTGCTTTTCAAGTATCAACAAGCTATCAGGTTTAGAAATAAGCACATTTATATTCATTTCTCTGCATCTGTGATTGATGACATGACCGCTGATGCTATGCTCTGTGTGGGGGAACACATTCTAGGGAATGCTATGTCTGGCCAGATCTAGAGATACAGATCTTAGTCTCGCTGTCATCTTTTGTAAGAAGATCTGGGACGAATGAACATACAGGATCAGATTTGAGAGAAAGAAAAAGTGGTGAGGAATTCTTCAACATAAGCTTGGAATAGAGGAAAGATTCTACCTCACTCTGAGCTTTTAGGCTGAATAGTGGGGGGTTGGTTTCTTTTTTGTTTTGTTTTGCCTTTTTTTTACCTTGTAAGATTTTGATTTATTACATTCCTTTGATATTCCACAATTATGGTGTTTAAGAAAAAACACTTATTTTAAAATATATTCTCTTTGTGGCATGCAAATTAATTTTGCAGTATTTCAGAATTTATTTTGATACCTCGTTCTAGTATTTATATATGTTTATAAACAATGTGGGGTTTGGTTAATTATATTTAAGGAAGCTGAATTTAAAGTAGGCTGGGTAGAAGCCTGGAACCTGGGAGTCCAAGGAGAATGGAGGGTTTGTCTGCATGTCTGGTTGAGAGAAGCAGGGTTCAGTTACTGTTACGGTCCCTGTTGGCATAGTAATGGTACTTCAATTTTTCAGTCTCTTGATTGTGGATATCTCAGGAGCAAGAGTTTGTGCAGGAAGGTTGTGGAGATTTCCTCCAGTTTTATGCTTTTATTTACAAAAATGGAATTCATAACAGCTACTCAATTATGAAAATGATTGTGCCAGACTACTCATCATATTTCCCTGCATATGCATGTTAAAAAGCTTTCCTCAACGACTGATGAAGATGTTCAGTGGAGACCCAATTATCATCTGAGATGCTGAGGGAAAAATAATTTCAGCACCAATTAAGTGAGTTCTGCAGTGATGCTGGTATATCCTATTAAAAAAAAAACAAACCTGCTGTTCTTGAAGACTGGTTGATAATACTATAAAAATTAACATTAGCAAAGTAAAACTTTCACTTTGAAAGACAATGGAAAGCTTATTGTTAATGATGATAACATTTTAAAGCAAGATTATAAAAGTGACATAAAGCAATGGCAGGGCTATTTATTCCTTTGAAATTGCAAAGTAAAATTTTACCCCCAAAATAAATATACAGATTTGCTAAGACTTGCAAGAATAAGAGACTTCTCCAGTAAGACTTGTAGATATTTTCTGGACATTTTTACTGTAAAATTCTAGTTTTCTACTGTGATTCACCAGAGCAGGGTTTGGAGAAGCTTTTTAGTTATTCATTGCTGCTTTAGGCTGTCAAATTAGAAGTGTTTTCAGGCTGCATCAATACTTGAGCGGTATAGAAGGAAGAGCCTCAGATGGATCTTCCCAAAGTAATCCTCTGGGGTATTAGTCTTGTAGTACCTTAGCATAGCTGACAAATATTAGGTGCGTTAATGGTGTTTTGCCTCATTTTTTGTTTATTTTTTGTTAAGTTGTGACACTAGTATAACAAAGGGAACCTCTGTGGAATCATGCTATATTGTATTGTTCCATATGGAATATACGACTGAAATATTCTGCTCATACCATCATAGATTAATAAAACCTCATAGTCTTTGCCGTTGACATCACTGTCAGTGATGTCAGTGTCCTCCAGTACCAGTTCCACTGGAGTTTTCATGAGTGATGTGGACATCTCTAGGTTCAAGACTTGATCATGTCATACTGCTTCATGTGAGGAAAGATGTTCTCCATATAGAGTTATGTATACACTATTCAAAAAATATGGTTTGAAAAATGCCTCCAGTTGTCTTGATTATGCCTTTTCCTACTGTAACTGAAAAAAATTACAGGCACCTGAAATTTATTATGAGCATGGTGAAATCACAATGCCAACTCATAGCAGAAGGCTTTGGCTGTAAGGCTCTGCATCCTGAAGTTCTGCATATGCTGTGTGTTTCATCCCACGTCCCAGAATGATGCAGTCCAATCCAGAGATTCTGGCACCTCCAGCTGGTACCAGACTAGAGTCAAAGCAGCAGTGGTGCTAGAGACTCCTAGAAAACATTCTCTACTCAGACTCAAGTGGCTCCATGAAGTCAGTTCATCTGGGGTATTCTCATGGAGTATCTACTACAGGTGGAAGAGTAGGAGAGGGAGGGAATTCCTGATGGCTTTATGGTGTCACTTCAGTGTAAGGAAGGACAAGAAGACTCAAAGCAGAAACAAGGGCGAACAGAAAAGACTGACTCCATAAAAGAGGCTTATAAAGGAGATGCATGTCTCTGCCTCTGCCACCTGGCATTACCATGTGTGACAGACAAAAGGATGATGAAGGATGATGAAGTGCTTTGCCAAGTATCCACCTGATATATCTGCTGTTTGGAAACCAAAGATTTGTGACATAACTATCCTTGGAGTTTCTGGAGTAAAAACACTTGATCTGGGCCTCAGATTTGAACTAGACTGAAGGAAAATCTGCAAAATGTGTATTGTGTAATTGCAAGGTCCTCTGCATCAGCTGCATCATTGCATTGATCTGCTCTTACTGTGCTGCTCTACTTGGTGAAGACAGCTGAATTTAGGAAACCCCAGGAGATACTTTTTTTCCTTGGTTCTTTGGGTTAAAATATTGACCTGGGCTTCAGTTTCCTGTCCCTCCTGTACTGGAAAGCAGCAGCAACTCTCCTCTCCCTATAACAGCTGCTTGCCTTTCCTTCTTGCCAGGCAATCTTCCCTTCTCCATTCATCTTTTCGGTACAGGAAGTTCTCTTTTCTTTTCACCTGCAGCAGCAGCATCCTTTTTATAATCAAATAGTCCCTATCCCTTACTCCCTTCAGCAACAAAATTACCTCTTACTTTTATTATTTACTCTAAATTATCTTCATTTCCCTTACTTTCCCACTCCTTTTCAGAAGTTTCCACTCAGCTCCTATGTTTTTGGGTACTGGTATGGAGCAGAAGTGGTCTGGAATGGGTGTTTTGCTCAAGTCAAACTCAGAAAGCCTGGATGCTGCTAGTATAGAGGCTGTGCTCGGGAAGAGACATCTTCCAGCGCAGTGAGACTCCCATCTGACTGACCTTTTACCCTCCGTGCCCCTCACACAAGTAGTCGGTCTGCCTCGAGAGCATCTGGTGCTTAAACAGATGTTCTGTGACTCTTCCAAGAGATCCTGTGCCAGATGGCAGGATCCGCAAAATGGATCCGTGTCACTCTCACTCATTGTTATTGGACTTGAACACAAATACAATCTAAATGAAAATAGTATTAAACACTTTAGCTAAAAAGTACACTATACAATTTATTCTTTTACTAATTGGATGACTTCTTTGAATCAAGATTTTTATAATGTAAGTAATAACTGCCAACTCTTATTTTTATTGCTTTTTATTGCCTCAGGCAAATATATTAGTTTGATATTTAAATAATTGGCAGCAGAAAGTTGACAGTTACTAGAAAAATTATAACTGTGAATCATCAAGTCAGACAATAGCTTTTTTTTTTAAAACAGGAGTGGGGGCTATAAAAGACTTCCAGATGTTATTTTGTTCATGTCCCTCATCAAAAGAAAATATTCTGAGCAGGCTGGCCCAAACAGGTAGTATTTCTCAAATACTGATAATTAGAAATTCTTCCAGACATATCCCAATGTTTGCTAAACACTCTCCACTGGGTACGTGTGGTAGTCTGAATCATTCTGCAGTCTACCCAAGAGCAGCATGATCCTAAGTGGAGCTGGTGGCTCCATTTCAGTGCTCTTTATATGCTTTTACAGTGAGATGAGCAGCCTACACAGACCCGAGTTGCCTTGTGGATATTCAGGATTGTGCTTGGTACTGTAGTTATGAAGAAGACAATGCAGATAGTGAAGGTACTGTGTGCCTAAAATCGAATGCAAGGCAAACTGTGATGGGAAATGCTTCATGAAGTTCAATTCATACTTTAAAAAAAAAAAAAAATTATGTCCATAAGGATCTTGTCTTGGTAGAAACAGACTTCATCATCTGCTTTATTCATGGCAATTTATTTTGATAGACTGAAGATGAAAAAAGTGTGAAAACAATAAGCATTGTTATTGCTCAGTAGTATTTTTGTCATTAACTAGAGAATGTTTTAAAACTTGAAGTGATGGGAATGCAGTTACCAAAAAAGCATTTTATCACAGTGTGCAGGGACATTTAAAGCCAGCTAGTATTAACATAGAAACTTTGTACAGTTTTACACAGTCTGCTTGTTGAATCTAATGCTTAGAGTTCAGAATGTGTTTTTCTTTTAAGTGTAAACATCTATCACACAACATATACAAGGCAGCTGGTGACTTGCTGGTTTGATGAACAGTCATAAGGCTTATCTGTGAATAGTCACAGAATCATTCAGGTTGGAAAAGACCTGCAAGATCCTTGAATCCAACCTGTGACCCAACACCACCTTGTCAACTAGACCATGGCACTAAGTGTGACAACCAGCAGTTTCTTGAAGACCTCCAGGGATGGTGACTCCACCACCCTGGGCAGCCTGCTCCAATGTCTGACAACCCTTCCTCTGAATAAATTCTTCCTGATGTCCAACCCAAACCTTTCTTGGCACAACTTGAGGCCATTTACTCTTGGAGTGTCACTGGTTGCATGGGAGAAGAGGCCGACCCCCACCTGGCTACAACCTCCTTTCAAGAAGTTGTAGAGAGTGATAAGACCGCCCCTGAGCCTTCTTTTCTCCAGGCTAAACACCCCCAGCTGCCTCAGCTGCTCCTCACAGGATTTGTGCTCCAGACCTTTCACCAGCTCTGTTCTCTGGACGGGCTTCAGTGCCTCAATGTCTTTTTTGTAGTGAGGGCCCCAGAACTGAACACAGGATTTGAGGTGTAGCCTCACCTTTGAGTCCACCTCACCACTGGCCTCACCAGTGCCTCACCAGTACAGGGGGATGAATACTGCCCTGGTCCTGCTGGCCACAGTATTGCTGACACAGGCCAGTATCAATAATAACCTAGTAACTACCAGATAATGTGTTCTGTCAGGTGTTTGTTAAGCATCTTCTACATAAATGCCATTTAAACTTTGTTGTTGATAGAAACATTTAAATGTTGTTGATAGAAAATTTTGCTGAAACCTCAGGATGGTGGGGACTGAACTCCATGAGTAAGGTTTTCACAGAAATGTGTCCATATCTACATTAACTTTGTCATCAAACCTGAACACTTGGCATATGCTGTGATTTTGACAGCACTGCTCAGAATTTTAAAACACATCAAGGTGTAGCACTAAACTTGAGGCTTTGGAAATGATTCCATTCTTGCAGCAGTACATGATCAAGTGAAAACTCTATTGTAGTGGTATCATACTGGTTTTAAACTGAGCCACACCAAGATTTACTTTTGGAATATTAATTTAGTGCTGCAGTGTGCATATACCTTACAAAATATTACTGTGGCCTGGATAAGCACACTACCCCACAGTTTCAGAAAGCTAAAACTCTAACATCTTTTTGTGGTATTATAGAATGAAATTACTGAAGGCTGTTCAGCAACATACAGTATCTCCACCCATACTCCTATTTGCACTGTAAATACCACATTTTTGAAACGCACACACTCCAACTTCAGCAAGCAGGACTGTGTTTGATATGACATGTAAGAGTAAACACCTCTATGCAGAATAACATTCTAAAAATTATAAGAGAAGTAGGTAATTGCAAGAGGTCTGTTAAGAGAGCAGTGAGGATATATGTGAGCAGTGATTTCACTGGTGCACTGAGATGTGTTATATAGCTGAGAACAGTGCTGCTTAGAAAGTATGATGATAAATACATTGTGCTTTTGTATTAGTGTTTTGCCCCCAGTTTTTCTTTGTATTCTGGCAAATGTTGAAAGTTATACCTACAGGTCAATGCCTGTTACAGCACTGTAAGGAATGTTTTTCAGATTGGAAGGGATGTCTTGAGATCTGAGCAAGGATCTTAAACAGAGGAGTAGGAAAGAAATGCATAGCCAGTGGAAGCAAGGACAGGTAACCTTGGCAGTGTACAGGGATACAGTTTGGATGTGTAAGGATGGGATCAGGAAAGCTAAGGCACAGATGGAACTGGACTTGACAAGGGATGTGAAAAATACTTCTTGAGAAATGATTCAAACTTTTAAGTATGGAGAAACAAGGTACAGCACAGGAAGAGTGGAGTTTCTTGCCTCCAGCATGTTTGCTTGCAATTTGAAAACTTGACTTCAGGCAACTTGGAAGTGCTCTGTTGAATACGGATTGGTAGCAGGGGTTGAGTAGATTGAACTAGAAAATATTTATTCATTGACAATTGTCTTTGCCTAACTGAACGGGTGTGATAGCTACGGCTTGAGAATAGACTCAGTAAACTCATGCAGTTACAGATAATGCAGCTGACATTTTTAGAGGTCCTTTGTTCATTTGTTAAAATGAACTTTTAAGTGAACTGGCAGTATCTGTGAGTTACATACAGTGTATGTCTGTTATCTGTTGCTTCACTGTATACCTGCTATGAATCAAGCAACAGTATCTGGCAGGCATGTTTAATTTTTCTGATATGCTCTGTCTTTCATTTATAAAATCTAGGTGTTTAGCAAATGCAGATGAGATTAATATAAGGTTTTTCCTTACTGAAGCTTATGGAACTTCTCATCTTGATTATGCTCACTTAGGTGTTAGGACTCTTAAATGTTCATGTTTAATTGGTTTACTTTACCTTGGGTGATAGGTGTAGTAAATACTGAAAATGGAGACTTCTAATGTGCAGAGCCACTCCTTTTACTGACCACAAGAAAAAATGGAAACTTTTTCCAGTTTAAAGATTTTAAATTTGTTTTATCTCCATCCTGTTATTGGGATATTACAAATTCTGCTGAATTCTTATTAGATATAAATATCTAGATCTGTGTTTTCAGTTAAAAATTTTTCTACATACAGCTTATTAAAGTTGTAAAAATAGCACAACAGGATATAATTGTAATAATACACTTCCTCTAAGAATTCTCAATTTTTTAATATAAACTAAACCACTGTATATTTGAACTAAATGCTTTGCATTGTAGAACATTCTTTGCTACACTGTACTGTCTTTGGAATCAAGTAGCCTGGCATTTGAATTTCTTTATGTTTGCATAATATACAAAGATTCTGAACAAATTAATTAAATTGAAGACAGACAATCACAGGTCTTTAAGAAAATATCTGTTACTTAACCTGTAGAACTTTTACGCAGACACTCAATAAATGGGAAATTGGAAATAAACCTGCAAGAGAAAGGCAGGCAGAATTTGCCAAAGAGAGAAAACAATAGAGAGGTAGCAGAAGCGGTGAACAAAATGTACTTTGGGTGACCACATTGTTCATGCTGATTTCTCCTTCTGATGGCTGGCATTTGAAGATGTAGTTGAAATTTTTTATAGTAGAAACAAAGGTATGCATTTTACATGTTTTATCAAGACCAATTTAAAATATTTTTGAGGTACAGATACCTGTCAGTAATGCTTTGTCTTAAAACCAAGAAGATTTAGAATCCTAGATTAAGTACACTGTGGATATGTTTGTGACAAATGAGCAATTCATATCAGACATAGTCACGCCTTTCCAAGAAAGCTGCTGTTCTTGGGATGCCACCAGAACCTCGCAATGCCCTGGCCGGAAGCCATCCTCAGTTATTGCACCTGAAGTACATGGTGTTTGTTATGTGTCATATCAGAATGCACATATCTACCCACTGTAAGGCTGACTGAGTTTGTTATTGCCAACAGCCTCTGCTGAGACTTGGTTTCATCCAATGAAATAAATGAAACCAAGTCTTGATCTGTTGATGTTGAATCTTGGATGTGTGTCTCTACATAAGGTGGGACTGGCAACCTGGGCAGTAGCTAACTAATCTATTCTGGTAATTTGTGATGCTTCTTATGTTTTTGCAGTTCTTTCAAGACAAGGAACTGATTCCAAACTAAACTTTAGGAGATTCCAGAAGTTACAAACCTTAAGTGCAATGGCAAATGACACAGCAGTTTAAATTAACTGACTTAAATACAAGGGTTTAGGGACTGTCTTTTTTAAGAATGCATGCAACTAAGCTTCTTGAATTTTGACTGTTTGGTCATGAATGAGCACTATTCTGTATATCTGAACTTAAAAAAAATCTTATTTTTAGATTCTAAGTTATCAAATCAGATCATATTAGTGCATAAACTGTAAACAGTGGGTGCTGGCAGAATCTCACAATCTTGAAATAGCTCTGCTTTATAATGCTGCTTATGAAACTTTTCTAGTTCTTTTCATCTGAACTGTACTTCTCCTTGCCTAACACTTTAAGAAACTGAAAATTAACTGATAGCAATTGCTGTTATCAATAGCTTCAGGCTTCTTGATAAAATTAATGTCCTGGAGCTGGTGTGCAATGACATCATTCACAAATCAGTCTATTGCTTGTTTTCTTTATTTTGAAGTTTATTTTCCATTTTATATCAGTAATATAATCCAGGCATTTCAGTCCAAAACAGTACTTCTTGGGTGGTAAAACTCAATAGGTATTTAGTCTCATGCCTTATAAATGTACTAGAGGCAAATTATAATTGTCTTGAAATACAATGCTTGTCAGAACTTATTACAGTTTATGTATTATCTATTGTGTAAATACAGTATTGGTTCCTTTAAGCACATGCTAAAGTCAAAGCAGAATATAACATCACAGTGGCCAACACGAGGACCCAGAGAATTGTCTGGGCTCCATGGCAGCTTTCTCAGAACATTATCAGTTAAGAACAATAAAGGATTGCTTCTACTGACTGATTTGGCTTTGGAGGTGTTGAAGAGATGTCTAGATGTGGCACTTGAGGGATATGGCCTAGGGGTGGTTCTGGTGGTGCTGGGTTGATGGTTGGACTCGCTGGTCTTGAAGGTCTCTTCCAACCTTGATGATTCTGTGATTTATTTACTTAATATGATGGTAGTTGCAGAAACAAGGATTCATATACAATGCTTTTAAAATTTATTGCTTCCCTAAATGCATCCTAATAAGGTGGAATGAATCTAGAAATGTTTTGAGAAAGATGATTTTTGGCATAATTACAGTTTATTTTATAAATAGCTCTGAATTTTAAAATATGTTCTTTCTGATATTTAGGTTGTTGTTTCGAGATTTCCTGATTAATCATTTTAAATATTGCAAAATTGTAATGCCCTTAACTGATATTTATTACCATTTTGTACAACGGCATTTTTTATTCTTGAGTTACTTTGAACAATTTAATTCTAGTGTATATTCATAAAGCTTTGAGATTGGTCATAAAGAAATACCCAAACATTAAAATTGGCACTTCAAATTTCCATCCTAGTATTAGAATCCTATAAAACTATATTGAAAAAATTGAAAAAAATTAAGGTAAAAATAAGTCAGATAATTTACTCTCCGTAAGAATAATACTCTTGGCATATATATGCATTGCAACTATAAAAGATTTCAGTAGTGAGTTTGGATTTAATGACTCTCTCTATAAAAGCGAGACCTGTGTCTTGAAATTGTGGATTTTGGAACTCATTGCTTATATTGTCCCGGATATTGGTAAGAGGGCAAAGATTTGAGAAAAAAAATTCAAATATTTCAGGGAAGTAGAAGACAGGAAGTTTTTTTCTGCTGCATGTTTCTATAATATTGTCTAGTTTATATACTGTAAAAATATGTGCTGTACCATCAATGTTATAAGAAGAGTAAATCACTG
This sequence comes from Cnemophilus loriae, assembly GCA_013397755.1. Lineage (NCBI taxonomy): Eukaryota > Metazoa > Chordata > Aves > Passeriformes > Corvidae > Cnemophilus > Cnemophilus loriae. Next base: position 1,716,563 of record VZTF01003389.1, read on the forward strand.
AGGCATGACACAAGAATATTTTTTCAGATGAAGGTTAGGTTAAACAATTCAGGAAATCCTTTCTGCTAGTGTCTAATCTGGTTATAGGAAAGAGTATGCAGAAACCAGTGGGAAATAATAAAAATGCAGTAACTTAGAAAGGATTTTTAAGTCCCATCTTTGGACTGGAATCCACAGACAGTCTCAAGCACAAGACAGCCTATGTTTTCCTGATGGACCTTGAAAGGAACGTGTAGCTGTTAGATTTGTTTGACTGGGAGAATGGAATCTCGTTTTGAGTATATAAAAGGGTATTAAGCAGCAAAAGTTAATGCAGAAGTTCTTACCAGATAAGCCTCAAGTAACTAATGGAAAAATAATCTCAGTAGTTATTGTAAAGGGGACATTGTGGCTGAGGACAACTGGGACTGTCAAGAGACAAGGCTGTGGCATGTCTGTACTGCTGCAGACATAATTCTGCTGACTGAATAGGCAGCAGATTTATGGAAGCAGAACATGCAGGGTAAAAGCTGAGGCCAAGAGTGGGCACAAGGGAATACAGTTTGTTGAAGACAAAAGAGATATTGAATCGAGAGAGGAATTAGTGGAAATGGAGTCAGAGATGACTACTTTTGTCTGAAGGAAACTTTTAAAGAATTTCCATGAAAAGCCGAACCACACATTCATCTAATGGATACAGGCTGAGGAGATGAACAATGTGAAATCAGTGCCCATGTAAAAAGATACATGCACTTCTAAATGCAGCTGTGAACTTGGAAGCAAATACTGAAGCTGGAAGGAAAAAAATAAAAGTGAGTCAAAGTCAGAGAAAGAGTAAAAGTTGTGCTTTCTAGTTGAAACTAACACCTAAATTATTTGAACAGCAGAACTGTTTTTTAATTCTGGATAAGGCTTAAACAGAGCTACATTCCTTTCCTTTTTTACCAAACAAATCTATGACATAATAGCTCTGCAGGCTCTCATAACTGAGCTCACATGGTGGCAGTCTACAAGACAGTCTATGATATCACCTCTTGTACCTTACTGTTTTGGAAAAATGGCAATCCATTTTCTTATGAAAAATACCGCTGCCATCCATCACCATGAAAATGACATTGGTCACTTGTTCAGCCCATGGATTTCAATTAGATTTGGATGACCCAAATTTTAAAGTGAGGACTGAGTGATGTGATAAGCTCTTACATATCATGTTTAATCATGCCCTTGGAAACTGCCATAAATAGTTTCTTAATCAAATGCCTATTACAGAAGGTACTAGGGAGGGCCAAACTTACCTGTGCAGCCAGTCACAGACATATTTTAAGTTGCAAGTAGGCACAAAATGGTTTTAGGATTTTTGAAAGGAAATTTTGGTAACAATTTAATTGAAAGTGTTAAAGGCTGTAAAACATAGTCTCTTCTGTTATGCAACTCAAGAGACAACACACCTGAAGAACAGGCTTAACACTGAATGCTAATCTCATAAAAACAGATGTGTTCATAGCTAACAAAATATTTCATATGCCTTATTTTTAATAAAATATCTTAATTATAGAGTAAAATGAATCCATCTGCTAAAGCAGGACTCATTCCTTTTTTAATTCTTTTTTTATTCCGTTTTTTTCTGTTTCTTTTTAAAGCTTTACATTAGTCTTTCTTCTAATAAATGAACTCTTTTTTTGTTATTTTACAAGAGTTTTATCACTTGGATATAGTTTCATTTTGAGTGCCTTTGTTTGTATATAGACAGGCTATTGTGTTACATGATTTGGGCTGATACTTGTTGGCAGAAAGAGAGAGAATTCTGTCTTGGCAAACCCTGATTTTTATGTAAGAGAACATCTGTGAGCTCTATCTTTGTGGTGTGGCTGGACCCGTATAGCCTAAGAGGAAACTAGAATCTAAAAGCAAGCACATCCGTTCCCCTTACAACTATAAGTATTATACATTTTGAGTTTAAGGATAAGGATTTACTGGGAATATTACTGGGGAATGCTACTAACTGCTTTACCTGTTTGCCATGGTTTTGCTACAAGGCAAGTTATGTGCTCTTTTCTGCCTTCCTATCACTGGCCTTATACTCAAAGGTGTTTTTTGGAAGCTGGCTATTTACCCTCCAGCTATGCCATGGTTCAATCAGTAGCTAGTGGCAGGAAAGATTCCTCCATTTGATTTAACAGTGGAGGGATGATCAGGTAGGGGATCAGACTCAGAACAGCCATCACAGCAGGAGCATTAAGATTGGAAAAGACTTCCATGATCATCGAGTCCAACTTTTAATAGAATACCACTGTGTCCACTAAATCATATTGCAAAGTGCTACGTCGACTAATTTTTTGAACACTACCAGGGATGATGGCTCTACCACTTCCCTGGGTAACCTATTCCAATGCTTAACCATTGTTTCAGAGAAAAAAGTTTTCCTAACATCCAACTTGAACCTCCCCTGATGCAACTTGAGGCCATTTCCTCTTCGTCCTCTCTCTGGTTGCCTGGGAGAAGAGTCCAACCCCACCTGGCTACAACCTCCTCTCAGGGAGTTGTAGAGAGCAAATGGCCTTACTTCCATCCACACTTCCATGGGAAGATATGGAGTGTTTGGTGCTTGCCATTCCTTTTTGCTACTCAGTGAAAACAGAGCACTTTACCACAGTGGTTTCCTAGTGTGTTTTTATACTTTCCTGCCCCATCTGTTGGATTAGGCACAGACTGTTCACTGCTGCTTTCTGAACCTCTGTTCACACCAGATTTTAAGATTCATCCTTCCTCTAGGATTAATTATTCAAAATTCATATGCTCCCACCATTGCTTAGCTGAAAACTTTAAGAAGGACAGATGCTCTATTTGCACTGACTTTAGACTATGGACTAAAGATGACAAAGAAATAAAGAATAGAGAAACTGAGTTTGGATCAACATTTTCAGAAATTATTATTATTTCCCTGTACCTTCTGAGTAGGGATTAATTCAGTTCATGTCCTAGAGTGCTGGTAAGATAACTGTCCAGTCTTAAGTGAGTAGGTAAACATTGTGTAGGCAAAATACCTGAAGGAAAACAATAGAGGGCAGATGCACTTTCTCCATTCACAGCAATTTTGAGTGTATTTGAGCATGCGTGTGCTTAGAGGTACTTTGCTCATGGAATTATTCATGCTTGCAAGACATTTAAGTTCCTTTTCTGCTTATTATATTCACTGTGTGAAGACTGCTTTGGAGCTGGGAACAAGTTTGTGTTTAGTGCAAAAGAATGTTGAGAACAATCAGAATTACTGCAAAATTGATGTGTTAAAACCTAATATTGGTGCGAGAGACAAAGGGAATAAATCTTATTACTAAATTCTGTTGTAACTTGTTTTACCCCTGCTGACTCCTCTCCTCTTACTCTCCAGGGAGAGATGTCACCTCATGTCCTTGTAACCTTTTGTCTCATTTCTGGATGCTTTTTCTTCAGTCTGTGTTGGTTTTTTTCGTTGTTGTTGGGGTTTTTTTGTTTGGGGTTTTTTTTTTGTTTGGTTTGGGTTCTTTTGTTAAATGTAAACTAGCTTGGCCTTATGTGAAAGTCTTGAATTGCAAGGAATTTATGTTTTTGTGTTCCAGTAGGCTGTAGAGCCTCAGTTATAGACAGGAAAAGACAGAGATGGACATAAACTGTGCTTTAACATCACAGAGATGTGGTCAGAGAAGTAAAGTCTGAGTGATAAGATGAAAGCTATATGATGGACATTTAAGTGTGATTCAAGGATGTTTTCAAATTTCAGAGTGCAACTTACACACAAAGATTTTATGATTTATTCTGCAATCAGTCACTCCTTGCAGAATGATGAGATGATGCAACTTGAGAGCCACTCTGCATGCATCTAGCTAGATTCAATTAAGAGTATCAAATTAGGGAAATCTGTGATATCAAATGACTAACAATGAGCTTCTGAACTGCCACTCCCTCTCACTGTGTCTTGCTGCCCAAAACACTGACATTTGAGTCACTTTAAAGCTGCTTTTGAAATTTAGAGAGAACAGTTTAAAATCAGTTACGGATTAGATCTCCTGTAGCAAAATACAGAGTTTAAAGTTGAAATTCAGTCTCTGCAACTGCAAAGTAACCAGGCTTGTAATACTGTCATTACTTTGGTTTCTATTTCTCTAACCGAGATTGGAATGTGGCCTTTACCCCACTGAACTGATTTTATCATCCTAAAAGTTTGGAAGCCACAAGGCTGGATGTGAACAATAGCCCAGCACATGTCTACGCATACTTTGTCCCTCAGTATCTCTTGGGTTTTGTTTACTTCTTTCCCCAAAGGAGAATTTTTTATTTTGTTTTTTAGAAGGCCATACAGTTTTTCCTCTGAACCATCTCAAATAAATTATCTGTAATCAAAAGGAATGTTTCCAATCAGTTAGGTACTGCAGCCATGTGCTTGTGTTTCAGATTATTCACAGTCTGTAGGAGTTGTATAATGAAGATTTTAATGACTGAATGTTGGCCGGTGTCCATTTTAACAAATGGACACATGCCTCTTCTTATTTTGGAGATCTGGATGTCTATTTTGCTTAATATTACATATGAAGTTAGCACATATGGAAGGGAAGGAAAATTTGCTTTAGACTGGAAGAAATGAAAAAAAATGCTCATATTTCCTCTGCAGTGATTTTTAGCATCCGCCAGGAGATTCAAATGCATCACTCATTCTTTCCAAAAACTTTACAATTTTGTTACAGTCACTAATTCAAAATTGCCCAGTCTTTTTATATGACACTGGTAGTCACAATCACAAATTGTATGTCACAAAGTATATGAAACTTGTGCAGCACATTTGTATGCAAAATTCTTTAACCTGTGATAGCTAAAGCGTTTCATGTCTTGTACTACATATTAGCAATTTAGATGTTTGTGAACTACTGTGTTCATTCTTTTCTTGAAAAGTGACACAACCAATCTATGTTGTCAATGCAATATGGTAGAGAAAGGAAAAACCTCTAATATTGAAATATACTGTCTTAAATATACCATAAATATGTACTTTTTGCTTGTGCTATAAGTTTATTGAAGAAGTGCTGTATTGTTTCCTCTGTCCCCACTAGGTAGGTTTTGGAATTTTTTTGTAATTTATTTTTTTCTTTTGTAATATAGTTACACTGATGATCCCAGATCTCACTGGGTAGAAATGTCCTATGTGCTTCTTAGAAGATTTTTTTTTAAATTATTTATTTCACCTGCAGTATATGACACAGTTTACCTATCAGACAGAGACTCTGACATTGATATAATCTCACCTGATCTTTAGTAGTGGTTTACTTTTTATATTTTCAGGGTTGAGACAGTTATCTATTTAAACTTTTAACTCTGTGTTTTTTCATTTTCCCCCTTCTGACTTGCTCCCCTATCACTTCTCTGTCTTCTCAGCATACTCGTTTTTGCCTTCCTTCTTATTGCCATTTAGGACTAAAACACCAGTCATCAAGTGAAACAGAGCTGCATTTCTCTGTTTATAATAGGAGAAAACCAGCTAAACTGTGCCGAACTGCTTTTGCTCTGCTGCTAGCCCCACGTGTCAAATGCAGTCATACGGATCCGTAGCTGCTCTGTCTTTGCTCGGTGCCTGGAGAACTGCAGCAGTCTGTAAATGATTTGCATGACTGGGGTGTTATGTTTTGCAGGAGGCCAGCACCTCTCAACCCGTTTTTCCTGCGTGTGTGTGTGTGTGTATGTGTGTGTGTGGTGTAGTTTGGCTGTATTCCTGTCTAGCTGCAAAACTTAATGCTCAGCCCATCAAAGTATTGCTAGACTCTCACAGTGGAACAGACAGCAGAGAATCCACCACACAAACACTCTGAGGGAAATGCTATTATAACTCCTTTGCAAGGGGAAGCGTGGGGGCAGGCACTGATCTCTTCTCTTTGGTCACCGGTGACAGAACCCAAGGAAATGGCATGAAGCTCTGTCAGGGAAGGTTTAGGTTGGAAATCAGGAAAAGGTTCTTCACCCAGAGGGTGGTTGGGCACTTGGAACAAGCTCCTCAAGGAAGTGGTCATAGCACCAAGCCTGGCAGAGTTCAAGAAGTGTTTGGAAAATGTTCTCAGGCACATGGTGTGATTTTTGGGGCTGTTCTGTGCAGGCCCAGGCACTGGGACTTCAATGATCCTTTTGGGTCCCTTCCAACTCAGGATATTCTGTGATTCTATGTGCTGCTGCTGTGTGGAAGGCTTAAATCCCACTTCCACTTGAATTTCTTAGTGCTATCAGGTTGGTCCACAGCTTTCTGAAAAGGAGTGGAATGACTTGCTACAGCTTCAGTCGACTTCAGACAAATTTTAGATTTTCAGCAGGTTGCGGAGTGCAGGTTGTCAGAGCAGAAAGCAAGGTTCCTGTGCCTCAGGAGAATTTCAGTTTTTCTATACTGAAGACAAGAATAATTTTTTCCTTCCCCTTAAAAACCCTTATGGTGTTTTTTGCAAGGTTACCAGAGTGATACCTCATAGAGCCTGTAGGCAACACAGTAACATATATTAACATGAATACATTTCATACTATAGAATTATTTGGTAACATACTGTATTAAGAGACCACCTCTAAGAAACCTCAAACACCTAATATAGTTTTGCAGGCAACCATATCTGTTAAATGGCATATTTCTGCCAGTACTTTTGTACCAGTCCCATACAGGTGGCAGAACTGGCTGCTAGCTCAAGCATTAGGTAGCTTTTGGAGCAACTTAGAGGGCAAGATGGTTGACAGGCATTGTGCTGTCACTGCTGGCACACTCGCTCTTGCAAAGAGCTTCAGTCAGATAGTGGTTACGTGCTGAATGAAAACTCTTGGGTAAGCTTCAGTGATTGAATGTGCTGAAAGGGTTCTTCATAACAAACTCTTTAGAGAATTTTTTTTTTGGTCCAGGAATTTTGATTGATCATTCAGCATGATCACGCTAACAGTGTTTTTTACAGGGGAAAAAAAGATTTGGAGAACTGAAGAAGGGAACTGAACCCTGGTTACCTACATGCTGGAGAACATGTAGATAATGGAGCTGTTTTAAATCTGCTGATTTAGGGTAAATGTGTCTATTCTTATCATACTGGAGAAAGGAATCCTATTTGAGTTTTTGTTTGTCTGTGCTGTTTTGTTGGACTTTTTTTACCAAAAGAGTGATGTTTACCTTTGGGTTTAAATCTCTGAATCTTACGTGAAAAGATAAAAGCAAAAGCACAAGAGACTTAATCCTCACACACTCCAGAAGATTTAAAATATTTGTTTGTTCTCAGTATATTCACATAGTCATTTAAAATGTTGATGGCTCTCCATTTTCTTTGTATAAACAGACTATAAGAAGCATGGCTGATCAAAAGTACGAGAGAGAGTTACAGTACAGTTTCATGTATTTATGCACAATTTATCCAGTTTTGGGTTGATTAGCATAAATGTATGACCATTTAACTGCAGGGAATTAACTCAGATTATCAGAGTTCACTAATTCAGTGGTCTGCTAAACTACATTAGCACAGTGACCACGTAACTTGGTTCTTCCAGTTCCACATCACTTTTTTCAATCCTCATTGCATCCTCAGTATCCAGATTTCAAAATTATTTCTATTTTGAGGAGTATCCACTAATGAAAAATTGATTGCATTTTCTTAGTTCAGAAGGGAAGACTGTGTGTACAGAGGTTCAATTATGAACCTGCTTGAGTAATTTTGAACACAGCTACCTATCTGAACTCAAGTGCTACCTTAATTACTTATGTATTACTTGAAAGGAAACCTAAAAATATTCAGAGAAATACTTTTCTTATCTTTTAGAATGATCTGCATAGCTATCTTCTTATTGAGATAAATTTTGCATTGATATTATGTATAACATGACACTTATCAATGGATCCTTTGGCACATGGATTAAAAAATGTGATGTGGAAGCATTTTAAGAAGAAAGGAGACTTCAGATTAATTTGTACTATTACAGAAATGGAAGTTGCTTTAATATGTAGATGCATGCCAGTACATATCTTGAGGGGTAAATATGCTTCTTTGTGAATCTACTGATGAATTCCTCACGGTGTGATTAAACAACAAACCTTGTTAGATCATTGATTTCTGGTAATGGAAGAACCTCAGTCCCTCTTCAGAACAACTGTTTCAATTAAAAGTATTAATTGAAGAAGAAAATGTCAAGTACTGAGGTTTTTGAGGCTAGATTCTCCACTCAGTTTCTCTGAGTGCAAATAAAACACTCAGTATGTGATGTCAGGCGAGTTTTGGAGGGACCTGGTATAGCCTTAGTATAAATTGCAGCATTCCACGGAGTTTTAAGTTAGCAGTAGCTCCTGTTGTACTGCCAACATAGTCTTTTGCAAGATGCTTGCCAGAACAGACAGTGTTTCAGCACTTTTCTGCCCATTCTCCTGTTGTACCTGGTGTGCACCCATATCCATGCTGTGAAAAAGAGCAGTGGGCAGGTGTTCCTTCTGCTGGCTCCAGCCTTTTTCCATAAGGTGGCAAGAACATGCAGTACAGCACAGTTACTGTCTGCTAGTGTGGTTCATCCCTCTCTCCTTCTCTGCTTTGGTGGGAAACATGTCTATAGAGTAGCTAATCTTTATTTTTTTAATTCCTGTGCTTATGTGGTAGCAACATGGAATTTGTGCCTCAGTCTGGGGGGCACTATTTGATTGTGGTTCTATGTATTCTTGATGCATCTGGTAGGGAGAGAAAGGCTCAAGTGTCACTTTCCAGAGGTACGTAGGCTGTATCCATACTGGTAAGTAGAACAGGCCAGGGATGGTTCTCTTGTCCTAGGGCTAAAAGGCACAGCATGCCTCATCTCCATATGGCTACATTCTCGCTCCCCAAAAGAGGGTGGCCTCATTCAGCCTGTCTCTTGGGAGCATTCGTTGGCCTGTGCTATCCCCTGAACTGTGCCCAGCCATTGTCTGGAAATATGTTAGCTGTCAGGAGCCAAAACTGTGCCAGGGAGCAGGCTTACAATGGAACAGCAAGGGCCGGAGCATGCCGGCATGCCAGCGCATGCTCCAGCCCTCTTTCAGTTCCTGGTACAAACATAACCGTGTTAATACTGATATTGCCTAAGTTTAGCAATGTCTTTAAATCCTGTTTTCAGGCTTCCTCTCAGCCATATAGTCAGGACTATACAATTCTATTAATTTTAAAAAACTTTATTAAATGGAATGTCAAATAATATTATAGCAAGGCAGTGCAAATAATGGAACATAGCAGTTTTATTCCTTCAGCAGTACAAGACAGAGGTAATACCTGCAGAGGCTTTCTTTTTTTGAGCTAAAAAGGGTAGGTGTGTTTTTCAAACTATTCTTAAACTGAAATAGTACATATGTAAATTGAAATGCATATATGTGAAGTTCTAGTTGGGGAAAAAAATAAATCCTGAACAGATTGAAGCAAGGAAATTAATCGTAAGGGAAATGTTAGTAAATATTCAGATATCCTCACAGTTTCTTAAATAAATGCACATTTGTAAAATATCAGATTACAAATTCCAAACACAACTTTAACTCTGTCCCTGTAGCCATTCCCAGTCTTAGTCTGCCGACCAGAGAACCCCTACAGTCAGAAACTCTACATCAAATAAATTCTGAGTATGAGTTACAGCCATCACACAATATGGTTACGTTGGAATATTTTTACTATTTAATAACAGACAAAGTGGATATTTTATTTTGGAATCAAAGTGCTGTTATGTGGATTTATGGTTTATAACACTGGCAGGGTTTCTGAGTACTTTCTTTGCCAAAGTACATAAATATAAAGTGGTAAAAGTTTTGGTTTTAGCTTATAAATGTAGTTAATAATCAGTACAAGCAATAAAAAATTCTATTTATTAATGGCCAAGAAATATTTGGGGGGGTTGGTTTCTCTTTTTACAGGAGAAGCATTTAAATCAGCTGGATGAGATGAATAGACAGTGAATATCACAATGGTTTGGGGGAAGTTCATGGCACAGCAGTTGATCATGTGAAACTTCAGTTATTAATCCATTAAAGTCATTACTGCCTCCAAGCCTTCTTTAAAGGTCAGAGTCTTTTTTAAGGATTTTGTTAATAAAGAAAAGAGCTATTCCTGTTTGATCCGTGCAGTGTGTGCAGGGCTGTGCACTCACTGACTGGCACGCCGAAGGATGTTCTGTGCTTGGAATTTGCAGCGCTGAGCAGTGGGTGGGCAGTAACGTGCGAGAGCTCTTGTGGGCTGCATGAGGATTTGTATTGATCCTCCTGTTCTGACATCCTGGGTTTTATCGTGGTTACAATACAGGCAAACATGTCAGGCAATTAAACATGTGAAGACATGGTTCTGCTTCATTATTTGACTTCCTGCAACTAATAATGAGATTTTTGAAAGATTTAGTGCTATGCCATTGAATATAAAAGAAATTTGGAGGCCTGTATGTGCAATGGAGTTAGGTGTGGTAGATTAAGTTTGTCCTGGCATCCTTATTGAAGCTTCCCTGTAGGCACTATCAGCTGTAATCAGTATTGTTGCCAGAAATAACATTGCAGTGTCAAAACCACGAGTGTTTTAAGGGTATAGCCAGGGGACTTGAAGTGTTCGCTTGTTTGTTTAACTTTAAATTAATAAAAACCCACAGGATTTTTTTCCTTTCCTGGGTTGTTGTTGAATTCTGTTGTTTTATTTCTTTTTAATATTGTTTAGAAAAATTGCTGGTGTTCAAGTTACATTGAAAATATCTGCTTACAGGCAGAGTAATGGCCTAAAATGAAATAAAGTCCTAGCAGGATTTGGAAGAGAGAAAGAATACCTAAGATATAATTTAGCTGTTGCATCAGTCAGTGTTATGCCTACACTTTGAACAATGTGTTACCTTTCAGTTGCTAAAATTTCTTTTTCTCCAGTTTTTTTTGGCTTTGGTTGGTTGGTTGGATAGGTTTAAATTATGCCCAGACAGTGACCGTCAGATACTACAACAGTGATTCCTATCAGAAGAGTGAGTTTTGATTCTCAGAAAGATACGGGATAGACAAATTGAAATTCCTGGAGGAGTCCAGTTCATTGTGTTATTTACTACCTCCTTCCAGTAAGACTGTGGCTGTGAGAGTAAAGCAAGTTAAAGTCAGCTCATACTTGACCTCTGTGGCACTGATTTCTCCTGCACTCAGAGGCTGGCTCCTGGGCCCAGGTGCTGGACACTCTTCAGTGTACGGGTGACCCTGAGATCAGAATGGGATGTTACTGGGAAGGACCTTCAGCACAAATCTAAAATTAGTAACCCCTATGATAAGTACTTTAAAGGACTGCCTTATTGACATCCTCAGTATATACTTCACGAGGTAGTTAAACCATCAACTGTAACTGTACTAAAAATAAGAATATATTTTCTATTGCATTTGTTATCCTAAATGAGATGATGTATATTCCCTTAAAGAAAAATGCTTCTGGTTATTTCCAAGAAACAGACTTACACTGACCAACCCTACACAAGGGCCAATAGGTTTCCTGAAGAGTTACAATGATAGTATTAATAATCAGATTATTAGAAGTGAAGTAACTGTAAAGGTTGCAGTTCTAATTTGCGCTGCTTACTTACAATGTTTCTGTTTTTGAACCGATTTCAATTCAGCAGTCAGTTTCAGTGGTTTTTAGGCCACTTCTGCATGCAGGTTTCTGTACACACTACTCTGCCACATTGCCTGCCTTACCAATATTACTCATAATTCTTTGCATGTATTTCCTTCAGAACATGGAAATTAGCACTAAAGCCTTAGGTTTAGCTTTAGAAAAGGCTTTTTTCAGTCTAAAGGAATCTTACGGTGTCACTTTCAATCTCTCCTGTGAAAGTTAAGTTTCTTTCTCTTGCTTCCTTTTATGTTCAAAAACTTGGATAATTTATTACTGCAAAGGAATGTGTACCGAATCCAGTAACCAACAGAGGATGTGGAAAGATTTATTGGGGGAAACATTAAGAGCATTCCTGGCCAGGTGTATTTTATTTCTTTTTGTGAAATGGAAAAAAGAAATCCTATACACCTCCAGCTAACTTCAAATATGGCTGGAAGCCCATTTGGAAGAGGATGTCTCTAATAGTGAAGTGCTTCTTGAGATAAACTGAACAAAAAGTGATGAAGGGCACAAGGAGATTTGGCATTGCTGAATAGCAAGAAATGTGTTGCTCGATTTTGAAAGCAACTGCAGTGTTTGCCATCTGAGTGGGTGTGCGCACGACTTCCGCTCTCCTTGTGCTTTATCCAGCAGTTTATACCCATGGGAGATGAGGGAGTGAACGCCCTGCTGAACTGGAGCAGTGGGTTTTGAGTTTGCCTTTGCACCCTTGGGCCATGACAAAAGCTCCTGAAGGAGCAGGACCTCGGTAGCCTTCCACACTCCTTGCTTAACTGTCACTCAGTGGACTGCAAGACACGTGTCATGAACATTTTTGGTCTACCACAGTTTTTTAGAACGCTAATAAATATTTTTACTGCATATTAGGATATATAACATGAATTTATGAGGAGTGTAATCTTTTGAGAGGTTACAAATTGTAATTTACTTATTTGATGATATTTAAGATGAAATTCTAGTCAAATACAAAAATAATTTTTTCAGGAATGATAAAAATTCAGTTATAAACTAGCTATTTTTAATTCAATCCAGTTACCTCTCTGGCATGTTTAATTTCATTTACATAAGTAACAAAGTTAATAAGATCATTATCATAGAATCATAGAATAGTTTGGTTTGAAAGGGTCTTTTAAAGGTTAATTGCCTACTCCAACAACCCTGCAGTAAGCAGGGACATCTTCAACTAGATCAGGTTGCTCGGAGCCCTGACCAACCTGACCTTGAATGTTTCAAAGGATGGGGCATCCACCACCTCTCGGAGAAACCTATTCTTTTGTTTTACCTGCCCATCATAAAAACTTTCTTCTCTATATCTAGTCTGAATTGACTCTATTTTAGTTTAAACCATACCCCTTGTCCTGTCGCTACAGACCCTACTAAAAGGTCTGACCTCATCTTTCTTGTAGACCCTCTTTAAGTGCTGAAAGGTTGCAATAAGGTCACCCCAGGGCCTTCTCTTCTCTAAGCAGAACAACCCCAACTCTTTCAGCCCTTCTTCATAGGAGAGGTGCTCCAGCCCTCTCATCATTTTTTGTGACCCTCCTCATATTGAGAATGTTCCAGGGACACCTTTTCCCTTTCAGTTTTTCTTTCAACTGCAACTTCTTAGTCTCCAGCTCCCCTCTGCGCTAGCTGAATAGGTAGGTCCCTTCAGCAGTTGCTTTATTTATTAAAAAGCAAGTTTTGATATTGTGTTTTTGTATAAGTTGTGGAAACAGTTTCTTCTTTGTCCATTAGTCCAAGTTTCTTAAGTGTTCTCTACAGTTTCTTCCTTCATGCAGCATCTTAAAAAAAGAGGTGAAATTATGTGGAATCAAACTGCTCCATCCTGCTACCCCAGGCAGGAAGCTCTTTCTGTATCCCATTTTACATGGATGAGAGTCTCATGTTATAGGACCCTCATGATGAGTTTCCTTGATCTGTCCAATAATCTACTCCATTGTTTACTAGTCCTTACCTATTGCTTCCATCATGGAATAAATTGAACAAATGGGTAGATAAACCCTATTGTTTTATCCATCATGGCTATGGAGAATAGCTCTTGATTTCTCTTTGCAGATTCTTCCTACCCTAGAGTTTTGTAGACCTTTCTTCTTCTCTTTTGCTTCACAGAAATTGTTCTCTCCTATTTCCTGCTCCAGGGATGTCTCCACACCTGACTACACCTCCTGCTATTTTCCCAGTGCACAAATGCAAATCTTACTGGCAGCAAGACACCAACCTTCTGTAGTCCATACAATTAAGAAAACTTGGTAGTTAGACAAAAGACTCTTTCAAATGTGAGCTGAAGTGCTCAATTAGAAACACAGAATCAATGTCTCATTTTATTGCTGTTTCCTGTGTTGGTTTCTATACTTGCCTATCAAAACCATACTACTTTTTGAAATTATTTGATACAAAAATCAGCCTAAACCATTGAAATCCCAGTGCTTAAATGCCTTTGCGAATTTAAGTAGTTGGTAGCCTATAGATAGGATTCAGTAGCTGCTTAAAGTTGCAGGTCTTTAACTACGCTACTCGATTAAATCCTGTATTTTGTTCCATGTTTTCAACCCCAAAATTTTTACTGCCTTTTAGATTTTAAAATTTAGTTAGGAAGCCAGTGACAGAATCAAGTTTTTTGGTGGTCTCTGAGTAGGTAGCATTCTAGCAGTTTTGCATCAGGGAGACTGGAGAAAATGGTTATTACTATGAAATTACCCTTCCTTAAAATAAAAGTTTTAGAAGTTTTTCTTCTAATAAAGAGCTTTGTTTCTTCAGCAATCATATGGTAATTTGGCATACTTGAAAACTGATTTTAAATGTTTACTCTTTCCACTTTTGTAAATATATTGTTTTCCCTACTCCCTCTTTGTTTCTTTTCTTTTTGTTCCAGGACCCTTTGCTGCTTCAGGAGACAGTAAATTCTGCTGCTGCTCTCATCATGGCATTAATAAAGGACAGAAACCCGGAGATGATTGGCCAACTGTTGGTAGCATAAGACCATAAATCATGTGTAGCTTTTGGAAATGTTAGTTTTCCATCATCTGTTCACCAAAGGTCTTAAGCCATTTTATTCTTTGTTGGAAACTCTGGATTTATGCCATTTATTATTAAGATCCTTTAGCAACATATTTTTGATATTTAAAATACAAGTCTAATATTATTTATAAAGCATAAAAGGAAATACAAATAATCCTGAGATACACTGGGTATATACTGTGAGGAATGATACTGAAATGTTTTTTAAGGTATTGATCATTTTAAAAGGTGCACAGAGGACACAAAAGCATTCATGCAGAATTGTCTTTAATCATGTCTGTGTGTTGTACTCTAGGACTGCATGACTTAAGTTTTATTTCAGATAAATTAAGCCTAAAGCACAACGCATCTACTTTATGTGAAATTATTTTAAAATGGCTGCTGTCACACCTATTAGTGAATGTAGAGTTCATTACAGACTGTAGCTTTCCTAACATCAAGAGAAATGCATATTGCAAGAAGTGTTGGAAAGGTCAGGTATCTGTTGTCTGTGGAATGAAGGTAACCTCAAATCAAAGATATGCATGGGTACAACGAGGTGCTAACCCCCAGTTTTCCAGATGCAGTATGCTCTGGCTGTAGCCTCCTTGGTGCTACACTTCTTCCAGTGCCCATGTGCCATCATTCAGAGCTCCTGTAGCTCCACTGAAATAGGAAGAGTCTGTTAATTCATGTATAAGAATACAATTCTCATCTCTTGCTGGTTAGCAGATGTATGTAGTAAACAGTAGTAAGGAGACTAAGCATTAGGAATTCAAAGATACGCTACATTGATAGTCAAGTGTGGACAACTGGGACAGGAGGATGAAATGGCGAATGATTATTATGTTGAGTATCTCCAGGTATCACAACTACTAAGAGCAATACAAGCAGCGTCCCTGAAAACGTATGTCTTTCCCTATGCATCAGACCCAGGAATTCTATCTCTCCTGCAATTTGTGAAGGGGCTAGGTTAATGTCTTACCTACTTGCTATGGCTGGAATAGGGTCTTGGAGAAGTATGCCAACCGGAAGTGTCCAGTGAGTCTCTGATTCAGCGTGTCACTGTCTGTTCAGCAAGTTTTTCTCTAAAAACAGCATTCCTCCCCTTACTCCCACCATGTTCCGCTCCCTCTGGTGGTCAGACAAAATTTAGGATTACAAGCTCCATGCTTGGTCCCCTCCCTCTTTCTCTTCACATGACTATTTATATCTCCGGTTTAAATCCCTTTTAGAAGCTGATCTTGGTCCCAAATTTCCTTCATTGCATAATGAAATAAAGCATTGTTAGCTTCTATACACTTCCAAATGCCCAAAACAGGCATTTTCTTTCACACACAAGTCATGCAAAGATAACTAACAAAGTTCTTGTACATCATCTGCTTTCTTCTTTGCTTCTTTCTTCTCTCTACTTTGATTAATAATTTCTCCTTTTCTGACATTGTACAACATAGGCATTCATGTTAGCTCTGTGTATGGCTATACAATAGGCATATTTTATTCATACATATATTCGTGTCTGCTCACATGCAGAGCACACAAATAAATGAAGAACTAAAGAATTTATTACTGGTATTCATAATTTAACAGGACAGCTTTCACAAATAAGTTTTCTGAATGTGCTTTTACATTAATAAATTTGATGAAGGAATTTGTCCCACAGGCTTTTAAAAGACATGATGAAAGATGCCTCTTTGACTGTATTTTGTTATTCTTGTTCGCTTGAAGACTAAAATGCAATCTGTGATGTGTGTTCCCCAAATAATAAGAAGGTGAATTTTGAAAATCCTTCATGTTTTCTATCCACTCTAATTTATACATTGTGATACGGCATTAACATTGGTTTGTGTGTAACATCATTTGCTTAAACACAGCTTTTACTTTTTAGGGTTGTTTTACTTACCTCATTTTCCTAAGAGAATTTCAATCCAATTAAAAATGATACTGCAATGAAATGCTGTAATAAAAAAAAATATATTATAGTTGTTTATGGATTTATTTTGAAAAGAGAACAGACAATGCACAAGAAAATGTAAGTTTTGGGTCATCCAATATACTTAGTACTAATCCTAAAGATAACAAGCTTTATTAATGTACTGTTAATAACTGCATTATGGCTTTTTAATCTTGAGCAATCTTTTAAAATAATCTACAAACACTGAAAAATCCACTTTGCTGGAAGCAAATACACCAACAACAGAAATACTAAAACAGATTATAAAATTCTTAAACTGCAGTATAAAAAAGGAAAAAGAAACTGGACTATGATTAATGCTATTGTGTATCCAAACCAAATTTAAATGGGTTTTTGGGTGATTGTTAGTACTTACAATGGGAATAAAGATATAAAATGAAATTAAGAAACTGGCTGATTTTTTTTTGGTCTGTGCATAGCTTCTCGCAAATAGCAATATACATGAGAAACTTGGCAGCCTTTTGTACACACATGCTGTTTTGAATTTAACTAGTGAATCAGTCACCACCCATATTGCTTTGAACATTTGGACAGAGATAACAGAAAGTAAATAAAAGCTCAGAGTCTGCCAGCCTTGCTTACCTTACTCCTCAAGCACTCTAATTAGTATTCCTTGAGAAAAAAGAATGCAGAATGTGGCCCTAGAAATGCTTTTCATGACTGCAAAGTGGAGTGAATTAGATTTGTATACTGAAACTAACCCACTTCATGCGAAATCTGAAACTGTGTTACTTTGTCTTCAATTAGTTAGGTAGAAGTATTTCTATTTAGTCTTTTTTTCTTTAGCATTTCAGACAACCTAGCTTGAAAAAAATGGCTTGATGGTCCTCTAAAGAAGAAAGAAATGAAAAGGATAGAAGATGGTGGCATTATAAACAAAAAACTGCAATACCCCAAAACTATAGCAAAAAGCAAAGAGAAGGAAAGTGAGATGTTACCTATTGTAATCAGTGTCATGGTAGAGTCAACTTTAGTTGAGCTCATACTGGTAATTAATGTAGGCTGCAGAACAAAAATTTTCTGGATGCCATGGAGCCTTTGGTGTATTCGAACTTGTATTTCTATGAGACACCAAAGTCTCATCATCTCCACAATGCTGTTCTAGGTGCCATCCAAAGAGAAGCTTCCAAAGACATGTAAGGTTTCCAATTAGTGGCAATTTCTGAAGATACAGCAACTTTTCGTGTCTGTAGGTCATTCCACCAGAGAAGGGTCGTACTTTGGTTGCTCTGTTCTCCCTGCCTCGGACACTTGCCGCTTCTCGCTGCTTTTTGTTTGGCTTTTATTTCTGAAGAAGAGCACATTCACTTTGAGACATGCAAAAGCTTTTTTATTTTGTATCTCCTTCCTCTTCATCCTTAACTTTGATCTGAAAAATTCTAGTTCATCTTATCAGGCATCCACCAATGTGCAGACAATCCCTTCATTTCTGCTGAGGAAGGTTCGGGGGTTCAGGAATAGGCTTATGTTAACAGTGTTTCTGTAGGCCAGAGTTTGGAGTAGGATTATTCCTGCCCAACTCAATCAATCCAGTCTTTTGCACCTGATTTTGAATAATTTGTAAAGGCACACAGTTCAATGACTAATGCCCTGCTCTGGGTGCTTACAGTGAGATACCAAAGGCAAAGCGTGAAAATGGATTCAAATCTTTGTGCCCCAATGCCTGCACTTTCAGCTTCAGGCTGGTAATTTTTTATGACATCTGTCTCCCTCAGCCCATTTCCCAGCCCAGTTGTTTACCAGAATTCAGTTTATCTTGTGCTTCTGGCAGGCACCAAGGAAAAGAAGCAGTCACTGACACTGCATTTTTTCCCAGTGTAGGTTGATTTTGATTGACAAGGCTGTAAAGCACTTGTTAAACATACATTTTGCTTCATTATTTCTTCCAGGAATACTCAATTAGTTTAGACATCTAAAAAACACAATTTCAGCACCTGTGCTGAGGAAACAGTCCCAACTGAAAATACTTTTCGTGATAGTACAAAGTCACTTGTCTTGCGTACACCAACCCGGGGAGCAAAGTGGCAGTTCTTAATGTATATATTCCAAGGTTAATTTAAGTATGCTTTCAATCTTTAGAGTGAAATGGATCTTGTCCTTCATCCTGCACCTATTCCTGTCTCAGAAACTAAAGTTATAATTCAGTTAAAATGCCACAACACTGAATTATAACACAGTTACAAAGATAAATGAGAGAGTAAGAGACTTGGACAAGAAAAAAGTGATGTGAATTTAAATAGCGTAGAGAACCAAAGAGGCAAGAGAGAATATACCAGAGCTCCACCAGATGGCAAAACCTGCAGGGGAGACCCCTTGAATGCACAATAGGCTAAAGGCTGCAGGCAGGAATGCTTTCCAGGTTCAGTAGCACTTCAGATGGCAGCTCAATAAGGCATTTTTCTATTCAGCAGCCATTTTAGATAACCGTCTCCCTTGGTTAGTTGTTTGTTGTTACTTCTGCATCTCTTCCATTACTCTGCCTCCTTCCTTTTGCTTTTGTGCCTCAGACTGGACACTTCAAATTTCATATTTCCTTTTCATTTCAGCCATTCCTGTTTTCTACTATGCTCTTTTCCCATCCTCTCCGCTACTTCTCTTGCTTATTCTTTCTCTCCGTATTTGTCACTCTTTTTCCATTCCTCCCAGCCCACCATCGTTGAAGGAGATGATTCCCCCCTCCCTTCCCTTGCAAGCCAGGCCGTGGTCTGGCATCAGAAACCCTTCCTTGCTCCTGGATTGAGAACTGAGGCGTTTGGGCTTTGGCACCTCCGCGCTGCTCACAGCTGGGACTGAAAACAGATGTCACTTCCGCTGCCAGCTGCCGGCAGATGAGCAGCAGCTGCCCGAAGGGACAGACCTCCTGCATGGCAGCTGCTGGGCTGACACTGAATGCCGCCTATTAGCTGGAGTCAAGCTGTAAGCAGAGCCATCCCTCTGAGGGGGAGTAATCCGCCCCAAGGTCAGACCCCCCTTCCCCTGCTTCAGTAACCAGACTTGGGTTTGTAAAGTCAGCACCTAGTCAAGGAGCCAGATTTGCAAATCTATCAAAATGGCAGCAACAACAAAAAGTGAAAGGAAGAAAAGCCAAATCCAGGTATGGCTTACAGTCCTGATGACTGGAAAAAGTATGTTTTCACTTAGTAACCAGTGGCTTTGCCAGGAGTTGCTCAGAGACAAAAAGCAAGGAACCCCACGATGCTGTGTTAAGCAGTTCCTTTCCACAGCAGAGACATGGCCTCACTGAAGCCCCACTGAAGTCAATGGGACTGAAATTTCCTTGCAGTGCACTCAAGAATGCATGGCATCTCCTCCCTCCGGCCATCTTCAGCTAACCCACACATAACCATGCTGGTTATGCTGGGGGCTTATTATTATTATGATCATCATTATTTTTATTGTGCTGCAGTTCTAAGTGTGTATTTACGCTGTGCTCAACTCCCTTGCCATTTGGTAGGGAACATTATGGCCTTGATTAATGCCCACGGTATTTTGGAATTTAGTTGTGACTCCAGCTTAAGCACCCACAGGCATGTGGTATGTGGGGTTATAGGGGCACTTTTGAAGGGCAGTTCAGAATTTAAAATCTCTCTTTGAGTATTCACTCTGAATTCAGTGACACCACAGTAAGCCTAAAAGGCTGATTTTGTGCAGGACTAGAAAAAGACTTGGCCTCTTCTGGAAACTATATTTTGTCCCTCTCTCCTGTATGCTAGCATTTAGGGTTGTGCTGCTGTTTAGAAATTCAGACAAGGAAGCTGAAAATCTGTTACCTGTCTGGAAACTAAACCTCCAAAAAATGGCTAGCTCTCAGCAGGGTCACCAGGTGGGATGCCTTTGGGGGAAGAGATACATCGTGATTCCTGCTGCAAAGGGAGGTGCTGGAGGCATGTAGGGCTGCAGCAACAGAATTGCAGATTTGCCTAGACTGTGACTCAACTGTGGGGCACTGTTTTCTTAACTTTGCAGTTCAGGTCCTGCCTATGTTGGGGGCAAGATGAGTATTTGTTATTCTAACACTGTTGTGCCCCTTCTGCAGACAAGGGCGTACATACATGGGTGAAGTGCAGGAGGGTCAGATACTGGATGTGGCTCCTCTCTTTGCCTGTCATGTGCAGGCTTTGTGAGCAGTAAAGTAAGCTTGGTTGTGTGTTGTGACATGCAAACCTCTCTGAAAATGATACATCTGAAAATGCTCAGAGGTGAACTGCATTCCAGACTGGTAGGTCAGGATAAGAAAAGGAAGGAAGGAAGGAAACGAGGTGTCTCTCACCCCTTCTGGGAGTGGCTGCTTAGAGCAGATCAAAGAAGTACTTTTATGATGGATATTTCAAGAAAAGCTGCAAAATGCCTTGAGTGCACAGCACAAAAAACACACATTTCTTCTCCGTGGTTGTTTGGTTTTTTCTTAATCTTTAAAGCAACTGGCTTCACTGACTTTGGTCTTTAATCCTGCTTCTGATTGTGCACCTTTGTGTAGGCAGCTCCATGGCCTTGGAATGTGCAGGATTTGTCCAAGGCTTTGCTGCACCATGGTTACTTACGGTTACTTATGGTATAAGAATGGTCATTACAGTGGCAGCAATGCACCCTCTGCTGGTGTCCATCAATATTTTATCCAAACTCTTCCCCAAGTTATCTGTCAACAAACACTGCTGATGGCAGAGGAAGGGCCAATATTTTTCTCTCCATCTTCCCTGATTCCTTGCAGTGATAACTGAAGGTGTTGAGATGGGCTGAAAAAACCTCTGGGCATGGTGTCAGCTCTGCAGCTATTGGCTCCACATTAGCTCTAATGACTACAAAGTGAAAAACAAAGATACAGCTACCTTCAAGAGGGGGCTGGAAAACACCCTTAGCATGTGGGCTAATGGAAAAATGGGGATTCATGCTAATCAGGTTGTGTGGGTGGAGGATGGCAAAACATTTGTTATCGTCTGGGATGGCTCCTGCCAACATGTATCTGCCTCAGGCTGGATTCTTGGTAGTGGTTTTTGCAGACCTTCTTCATTCCTCTCAAAACACACATTGAGTAATATTTGTTTCAGATTTCTGGAAAACCCTAATATATGGCTGAAATGGGCAAGTTCTGGACAATTCTCTGTTCAAATTATGAATATTCAAGTGCTTTTTTTGAATGCTATTTTGTACTTTAGTGAAAATATTTTTCTTTTTCTTTATTTTTATTTTTTCTTGTTTTTATGAATCTTGAACCAAATTTGATTAAAACCTTAGAAGCATCAGAAAAAACCTAAAAAATATTAGCTGTAATGCACTGTGATAGATGTGGTCCGTCACTCAAGTGAGCATTAATGAATGACTGGGCATAATGGCAGTAAGTGAGAAACAGGTAAATATAAGATCATCCTACATTACCAATCTTGTATGCAAATTAAAATAAACCCTTTTTTTGAGTGTGAAGTAAAATGGGAAAGAAAATCTCAGTAAGAAGAGACATCCACTAGATTCAGTGAGGATAACAGAATGATTTCCAGTCCATGATTATCATAAAGAAATATCCTTTAGAATGAATCTAATAATTTATGTTCTTTATTAGGTTTGTATTTTTCCACAAGAAAGTATTCAGATGGATCCTCAGAGGATCTTTCGGGACAAAATGCGGTATTGTAGATATTCAGTGTGGAAGAAATCAAACTTGTAGAAAATTATGTTGCAGGTAATAACGCCTTGGGAGTAAAACACTCTGCTCCTCAGTAGCTCTTTCATGCCCTCTGCAGTTAAAACTCTGTTTTGTGTCTGTGCAGTCAAAGTGTGTTTTTCCCGGTTGCAGAATGCAGTACCTAGGGTTAAGGAAAACTGTGAAACAGTAAATACTACTGGAAATTTTTTTGGATTGCCTGTAAGCTAGGTAGTGCCTTTTATTATACACTCACACTTAACAAGCATTACAGCAATGCAGATGATCCTGTGCTTTCACAGTGGTACCTCTTACATGGCAGGAGCTGAGAGCACAGAAGTAAACAGAGGTGCCCCCTTGTATGAGATCTCTGCTGGTTTCACTACATGCAGGCATCCAGCTCCCCTCAGGTCTGGAGTTTCATGCATATTTGCTTTCAGGTCGATGCTATGTGCAGGTGACTGTATAAACTACTTTAAAGCAACGGTGAGTCTCATCATTACAAGTAACTTTTTTTAGCATCGCTTTCAGAAAGTGCTGATCATATTTTTGCACAGAATCATCTGAAGTGATTCATCCTACCCAAAACAGCTATAAAAGCAGGTGAGAAAAAGTGTCTTTCAATTGATTGTACCTTGATTACATTCAACTAATTTCAAAGACATGTCTAAATTTTGGACATACAAAATTGTAAAAAACTGCACCATAGCCCTCCTACTTACATTTGAAGAGAAATGTGAAAGACTACATAAAAATTTCATTGGATGAAAGAAGAAATGGTCAGTTTCTACAGTTCCAAAGGTCAGTCCTGAAGTATCTAGAACAGGACTCTGGGGGAGGAAAGAACAAGTATGATATAATTAAGTGAAAGAATTAATAACAATAACAATAGCAATAATAATAATAATAATCATGATCTAAGGAATTAAAGGAGCAAAAGTCAGAAATGCTGAGAAGGTGATCTGCTGTTTAAAACATCAAAGATATCTTCTTTTTCATACCAATGATATTTTCAAGAGTGACTGCTGGTTACTGATTCTGGCATGGGCTTCCACTATGGACTAGAACAGGTCCAAACAGGTATATTTTACGTCTATAATTGAAACGAGAGTAACTGCTGCAAGCTCTCTGGGCTATGGCTCTCACTGTCACTGCTGTGTTCATTAGTAGAAGCAACACTTGAACTCAGACACTTGTCTAACCAAAGTATTTCTCAAGAAACTAACATATTGCTGTACAATGAATGCATTACTTTGGGTTTCTTATCTTCACTGAGACTTTAATGTGCCAGCTGCTTTTAAAACATTGACTGTTCTCCAAGGAACTCCATAGCCTAAATTAACCACCCAAAGAGTGAGGCTGGACACAGGTGCTGTAAGGAGGCTGGGGAGGGCCAAGAACCCAGAAACTGCTTGAGGAAACACGGAGCCCCAGAACTGTGAGGCCAGCGCCAGATCACAGAGACCCCTTAGGCCCCCATTGTGTCTTGCTGCCCTCTTTTCTCCCCACAAAAGAGCAAAGTGAGTATGGTGCACATGGTCCCATGTTTCAATAAAGACCAAGGAATCTGGTTTCTTGGGGACTAGTCCTGCTCAGGGAAAATGGGAGCTGGCAGCTTAGGAAACTTCACTATGCTTCAGCCTCTCCTTCTATGCAATGTGAATAATGGCTACTTCACAGCAGCATTCCTTACAGTGAATGTATTCATATTTATGATATCTTTTGTAAATTGAAAACCAGAAATGCTTGAAGGTGCTGTCTTGTAAAATTTATTACTGCTGAGATGATACTCAAGTGCTGAAAATGACTCTGTGTATTAGGGAACCCTTAATTAACCAGTTGAACCATGGAAATCTTGTTTTGCTTGCATTCATTTTTCAGTGGCTCTAGAGATAATAGGTGATATTACTCATGTACCTGAAATATAGGCA
Source organism: Cnemophilus loriae (assembly GCA_013397755.1). Lineage (NCBI taxonomy): Eukaryota > Metazoa > Chordata > Aves > Passeriformes > Corvidae > Cnemophilus > Cnemophilus loriae. The sequence goes on from VZTF01003389.1 coordinate 1,740,680, forward strand.
AGGACCTTGGACCACAGAATTTATCAGTGTATTAAAATTTCTCAGCCATGTTTCTCATTTGACTCATTTGATGTTGTGCAGTAGATTTACAAATGCTCATCGCTGTTTATGTTGTTTATCAGCAACGTGAATTGAGCTGAAATCCTTCTTGGACAGACCCACAGACACTATGCTGTTAAGAACTGGGGTTTTTTGAAAGCGTTTAATAGGGACACTGGACTTCCAACTTGTGTGTGCAGTGCTAGGGGAGCAGGGCTGGTCCATGTGTGTCCAACCCTGCCAGCCCAGGCTGTGCCACCGCAAACAGAGGTGGGGCTGGCCGGGGAACCTGAGGAGAGGGCTGGGGACCAGCAGCTCTTTGGCATTCATTTCCAGGCAGAGCCTTCTTCTTGATCCCTGTACAGACTTTGCTGCAGGTACGTTGTACCCTCAGCCCAATCTGGATGCCAGCTCAGCCACTTCCCAGCCTAACAGGCCTGGCTGGGACAGTGACTGAGCTCAGGACCATGGTCCCCTGAGGGATCATCAGTGGGAAACATCCCCACATCCCTCTTCACCACAGACTGCTCTCTGCCTAGGGCTGAGGCTGACGTTTGGTAGGATGAGGAGGAGAAAACCCTTGGGAATATTCCACCTGAATGAATTTTTGGGAAGAAAACACATTGTCTACAAAGCTGAAGTGATCTCTGGAACCAAATCAGAATAAGTCAGGGTTTTTAGCTGGTTTAAAACATGTGGGCTTCAATCAATTCACCAAAACCATGGCCTAGCATTTCTGTATTGCCATGCTGGCTTCAGAGGAGAGTAGCTCAGGCTCTTGTCCCCATCTTGCAGCTGTCCTCTGACAAGTGCCTGAGGAACACCATCTTCTTCTTCTTCTGAGGCACTGAAGCAAGCTGCAGGCGCAGGGAGGAAGTTGGACATCTCTGGAGTCTTTCCAAAAGATGTTCAGCCAGGAAGACTACTCCATAGGTAAGACGTGGCATTAAACAGCAGAATAATCCTCCCATGGGGCAGTACACTATTACAGGGAAATGCAGTTTACTACAAAAAACCCCAAACGAAACAAAGCACTTGAAACAAGCTGCATTTGGATGCTGAACTGTTTACTTTGATTGAAAATACTCAAATAGATGTTTCAAAATTTCCCCTGTCTCTCACTACTCTTGTCAAGAAAAAAATGAAAATGCCATTTTCTGGCTTTGATATAGCTTGAAGATATTCAAGTGTCAGACTTAACTGAGGGACCAAAAAATCATCTGTGCCTCTCAGCTCTTGCCACAGAGCGGTGGTGAGGGAGATGGTGGAGAATTGTGCTGGAGGCAGCCCTGCAGGAGGAGGGGGGTGTACCAGAAAGGGAGGGACAGAAAAAACAGCATCTCCGAAAGCACCTGAGAGCCATAAAGAAGTGGGTTGAAACCGTAAAATACTGAGCAAGAGGACAGAAAGTAGGCGCTGGTGAGGTTAAGATTGCTCCTGCGATAAACATACTGTGTTACATCTTAACAGCCTTTTCAGCGGGATGCCCCTGATCAGCGCGGCGGTGAACGGTGGGCAACTGCAGGGGACAGGGTGCAAACACGCCCGAAGCAGGCGAGGAGCGGAGGGGCTCGCCCTGCAGGGGGAGTCGAACACCAGGAATGGGGAGCGGGCGGGAGCGGCGGCGGCTCCCGAGGCTCCCGCGGGCGCTCCGAGCCCGGCGCGCTGAGCCCGCACTGCCGTCGGTAACACACACCTCTGCACCTCCTGAACCCTTTAGCAGCTTAACCCTATTAGCTATGATTTATGTGCTGTATGTGATAAAGCTTGGTCGGTGGGTTTAGCTAATGTAAAGTAGTTTATGATATTATGAGGTGGATGTGCGTGTGCGGGGGAACGGGCGGCCTCCTGGCATGTACCAAGGTTCAGGTTGCAGACTTCCAGCTAAGGAAAGACAGGCTAAAATCTCTGCCCTCTGGTGTAGTCAGTCAGCCCTAGGCTCACGGGTACCTCCATCAAACTTAAACTGTATTAAGCTTAAAAAAAGAAAGCATATGGTTCAGCAAATCCTACACAGAATTTTTTAAAATTACATTTGTGATAATTCATTATCTTAAAAATAATGTCATACAATCATGTATCAATGGCTAAGGATAGAATCAGCAACGGCTGAAGATAAATAGCTGTTCTATACCAAAGTACTTATCCTCTGGTTCTTGCTTGCCCTCTTTCTTTAGGATAGTGTGTGCAGAAGGTGTAGGCTCTTCCTGAGCAGGTCCAGAGCAGTTTTGTGACTGACAATCTCGAGCCAAGGGAGCTGCACCTGGTATGTAGTTTGGGGAAACAATTACCAGCTCCTCAACAACTGCCAGAGCCAAGCAGGGCTTGAGGGAGCTGCAATAGCTCCCTGTGATCTCTGTCTGGCAGACACAAAGTACGCGCACATGCACAAAGGCACGTTCAGAATTGCACCTGCACACGTGTTAATTTATAAGTCCAGTGTTTAAGCTAAGGCCAGTCAGTGTTTAAGCTAGGGCCAGTCAGTGTTATTCTCAGTTGTCATCAATCTCTTCATTCTTTTGCACTGCTTGTTGCGTCCACTTATTTTAAGCACTAGTGCTAGAGGTATAGTTAATAAGTGCCTCACCCCGGCTCAGAGAAGATTCATAGCTCCAAGTTGATTGGACTCCTTTGCTCAATGTCAGAGTTGTCTAAAGACCACTTATGTTTGAATATCCTATAGCTACTGGATCTTTTTCCATACTTTATCCAACTTAAGTGCTGACTGTTATCAGTGCAATATACTTAGACTATGTTCTGGCTGTACCAGCTTGCTGTATTCTTGATCTGTTTTATTAGATTAAATACAAGTGCTGATAAATGACAATTTCCCTTTCTCCATCTATCTGTGAGCCTATCACACTTTTCAGACAGACTTTTTTCAGATTTCACATTTTACCCAGTCAGCTCTTTCCAATTATTCTGATCTATTTGAGACAGAGATCAAAGTTTTCCACTAGTTACTGTTAGCATTAGCTTAAACAAGTACACAATAAAAATTAATTTTAAGTGGTTTATATGTAACATTTTGCGTGGGAAGATCCCCGAGTAGTTTATAAACATTCAGTAAAGGTGACAGCAAGCAATGTGTAATAGTCAGGAAGAGCTGTTCCCATTTTGCTGAGAGACACAGTTCGTGAGTCTTGATTTACTCACAGCCTTGACAGCGAGATAGTGCAATTACACTTCTTGACAGCAGCACACCGTCAAGAAGTGCTGCTACCTCTGCCCCCACCTTTCCTCACAATGTGACCCCTCTCCGTAATAGCTCATTGGCTATTTCTACAGAAGACTGTGACAATCCAGCTGTTTTAAAGGATTTAGCTAGGTGTTGCATAAGAAACTAACATGACTAATTCTGGTTCGCAGGTACTCCAACTAAAATCCATAGTGTCCACATTAAAGATCAGAAGCTTACTCCAGATAGAACTGTAAAGCAGCATATGGTTTAACTATCTCTTTGTGCATGCTACTCATAGAAAGAGAAAACAGCTGCTGAAATTGCAACTCTTTCTTGTACTTTCGGTCACGGACAGTCCAGTGAAGCTCCCCTGAAGTCGGCAGTTTTGGCCACCTGGCATCAAGTAAACAAATTGTTCATGGAGTGCCACTGGTCTCCATGCTAATACAAGGACATATTGAAAGCAACTGAGGAATCTCAGCTGTCTGTGTGGAAGGTTAAAAAGGGTATCATTTAATGTAATGGTTGCATAAATGAGAGAAATAAATGGAAGCAGGAAAAAGATGCCTAGATATCCCCTGCAGTAACCCAGTGCTCCAGCCATTACTATACAATGTGTTGCTTCTGGAGATTGTAAATTATCCCCCAAACAAATCAGCTTCATGTGTGTTGTTCCAGGCTTGCACTTATAAGCACTGCCTTCTGCAAATCTTACTATCTCACCTGCAACACAGGCCCGGCGTGACTGTGTTAATTTGATTCTTCTATTAGCTTGGCTTCTGTTACTTGTGATTCCTCTGCAATACGTTCTTTTTCATGGCACAGAAGGAAAAGGAGCAGATACCAACAAACAGCTTGTTGCACTATCCTGAAAAGTCTCAGGAGAGTCCTCGTGGAGAGGTAACTTTGAAGGACATTGATGCAATGAATAACTGTGGGTTTTCTCCTCAGGAGAAGAGGTTCAATCCATTACAAATATACAAAATAGTTTGAGAGAGGTATTGATTTCTGAACCAGTTTGTCTTCTTTGGAATAGTCCAAACTCCTTGAATGTTGGCCAGTTTCTCAGGTCCCAAAAGATAACAAGAGCAGAAGTTTCGACAAATTGTCCAAGGTACTTTATCAGATTTCTCTTGAGGAATGGAGACCAAGAAACTATATAGCTTGGTAGTGGCCAGAAAAAGCATTGCACTCTTATCTTCTGAATTGGAACAGGATTTAAGTCACACGTACAACCTATGGTAATCTCCAAGCAAGTTACAATAAGGCAGCGAAATTCTTAAGATTAAGGCTTGTGCATTGTTTTGGTTGTCTTGCCACACTGCAGAGATTTCTATCCTTTAGAGATCTGTGCACAGTTCAGGAGTAGAAACCAAAGTAGCTTCAGGGGGGGACAGAACTGAGAGCCCACTGCCAGCACTTGCCACTGCACACACTTCTCAGAATGGTCAAGGCCTTTTGGCAGCTCCTGGTCAGTCTCCTTTCCAGACTGTATCTCAGCCTCAGCTGCATGTCCTGCTGGCCAAACTCCCTTCTGCTACACCAGCTTCAAAGCTTCTCTTCCCTTCATAGGCAGCCATTGTCAGCCTCAAATCCATCATCTCCAGCCTCATACTATCATGAACTTCATGCGTGCTTTTCCAGTGGAAGGCCTCTTTCCTACTCCGGATGACTTTTTCCTGGTCTTCTTTGAACTGAAAAATCTCACTGACCCCTGTTTCCACAGGAGACCAGAAATCTCTGTATATGCCTCTTCTGTTTCCTAGAACAATACTACCTGCACCCTTTATTTTTTTCCTCTCCTGCTCTATAATATAAGAGACAAAGCTTTTCTTCTCATTTTTTTATACTATCTTCTTCCCCCTGGTATAGCCAATAACTTACCAAATGCACATGGAAAGGGCCCTCAAGTACATGGTGCTCTGAAATTCTGTGCTACTCTATTGTCAACAGAAGTCTGTTCAAATGTTAAGTAAGCTTACAGACAGATAAACAGGTGCTGCTATAATTCAGAAATATTCAGTTTTAGAGCCAAATCCTCATGAAAAATATATGCTCAAGGGTTGCCTATACTTTTTATACAGGCACTTATATCTATCTATAAATAACATCTATAATCTAGATACAAAAAATGTATGGATGCAAATATAGGCATATATATATTTGTTTGCATTTTAATGTCCATAGGCCTAAGGAGAAACACATGTAAACAATATGCAGTTTGGGGAACAAGAATAGAACCTGTCAATATTTAAGATGTTAATGCTTAAAACCAGACTGCAGGTATGTAATAAAAGAGGCATCTTCATCAGACGTGTTCACAAATATAATGATAACCTAAGTCTGATTAAGCCAGATGTCAAACATGAAAGAGCAGGCAGGAAGCTTCAGGAGGCTGAGAACAAACATGAAGAGACAGATTTGAAAGGCCATGAAGAGCGAACTATGTTGGAAATGAGATGGTTAAACCTGAGTTACACTGAATAAGCTCCAGTTTCTTATTTGAATGCTTTGTGGGTGGACCAACACAAAATGTTTACTCTCAAGGCTTGGCAGACTGTTATCTTTCACCTAAGAACAACTTGCTGAAGCATTTAAAAACAGTACTGAACACTGAACAGACAAAGTTGGCAAATATTTTTCCCCAGTAGTAGTTTTTTTTTTTCTCTCACTAGTCCCTAACGCTGTCATAGTGTTTGCAAAATGAAGAGGTGTGTGGTGTGGTATGGCACAGTGCTGTATTAGTGGTTTTTTTAAGCTTTATGAGATCTAGAAAGCCATGTGCCAGGTACAGTAGCAGACAGCTGCACGGCTCTGAAGAGCTCTGCCTCTGTACCACCATATGTGCCAAAATAGCCTATTTCTCATACACAACACTATGTCTTCCTCTATATTCCTTTACATTCATTTATGTAACCCTATTAAATGACAAAGATTTTAATTAATATTAAATACGTTTTAGCAGAACTGCGAAGTATAGAATAGTTTGACTTCACGAAGCTTTTATTTGCTTAGTTGGGGACTTTCTATTCTACCTATTTGGAGGACTCAATCCAAAACCCCACCTAAGCCAGTGGGAACACTTTCCAGGTCTTTAAAGGGTAGCAGAACAGTTCACAGTGTGGGAGAGACGATTAGCCTCAAATTCAATGTTCTTTTGCAGACAAACATTGGTTCTCAGTTCTACTGTCTTACAATGAGGAAAAGTCACCTAGGACAAAGCACCTTGCTCAGCTGATAAAGTTTCAAAGAAGGAATCCTTTCTGTTTAAACTAACTCTGTATTTCTCATGTACACTTCCAGATGATTCTTTGCCTCTGACTTCCCCCACAAGTTTGATTAGCAGGAGGTACTGCAGACCCCTGTTAGCATAGGTGGTGTGACCCCAGCCTCCTGTGGCAGGAGCCACGTTGCTGCCATGTGATGCTGTGGCCACTACAAGGAAAATGCACTCTTGGGAGATTTTAGCTTAAGGAGAACAGAGGAGAAGGCTGAGCACCAGCGCGGACACAGAAAGACTGGAAGAAAACAAGAAAATACTGAAAACCTCTAAGTGAACTTAGAGAAACTTCAGAATGCGTTAATTTCAAATGAGCTCTGTAATCTAGTTCACTCACCTCCTCGGTAGTTATCATGCTGTCACCATGGTTTAGATAATGAGTGAATACCTTTTTTCAGCATTTGTCTTAACGGACTTGTCCCATTTCAACTAGTTATTTGCTAAATCCTCTTTTTGTACATAATAATTGATCAAGATAGAATCTGCATTTGAAACAATTGGAGAGCTCTTTATATTACTTAAATAGTGTTATTTTGCAAGTATGATTTCCTTAGATGCATCCTGCCGTATTTTAAATCTAATCTGTGGTCTGGATGAAAACATTTAAGCCCCCTTCCCAGCTATCTCCAACTGCCAAACTGGACAACCTTCATTTGGTTTTAGGAGTTCAACTTTTTCACATACCACTAATTAATCCCAGTGATTAGTTAATAAAAGCTCCATTCACTGCTTTCTTTTCTACCTTACATCTGTTCCACTAATTTATATCAAAAATTGTCTAATAGAATGATCAATCACAGACTACTAACTGAAGAAATCTTTTACTCTTGAAGTAAGCATTGACTCTAAGAACATTGAACACCAAAGGCCTTGCATATCTCGAGAACCTGAGCAGCAGAAAGTCAAGGTGGAAAAGTCACTGGCTTCACAGGTTTGTGCATCACAGCTTACTCCCACCTGGCTGGGAGCCCTTCTAGTCTTGGCCCTTGGTTCTGCTCTTTGTCTCCAGTGCCTGGGGGCAAAGAGCATGGAAGTGTTTGGCTCAGACAAAGCCTTCCATGGGACTGGAAGGTGGTTGGTTCAGGAATTCCTGCCAGGTTGCAGGCTCTTGCAAGGAAGCCCAGAAAGTACCAGCTAAACATGAGATTTTCCCTGGAATACCTGGACTGAGACCTGATGAGCCAGCACACCTATTAGTGGAAGGGATGTTTTTCTCAGTTTTATAGTTGTTAAAATAACAGCTTAAGCCAAAGGAGAAATTTCTTGAAGGTACACCCCCTCTGTAATTGTTTCTAATGCAATTTTTTATAATGTCGGACTCAAGAGAAATCTGAAAAATAATAATTCATTTGTATTTGAGCTGAATCCAAGTTCTTGAAAAGTGTTGCAAAGGCAGAATCCTGGATTTTAGCCATTTCCTTCTGGGTGGTAAGCAATAATCGAATTAATGATTTCAAATTAGTTAAAAATCATCTTGAACCAAAACCAGCCCAATTACAAGCAGATGGATAAACAAGAACAATGGGAACTCACAATTTAACCAGCAGCTAGTTATTTTAAAACACCTCTGGTAAAAGGAAAAACAAACCAAAAGATTTTTAGGGTGTATTCAATGGGGCAGTGTGATTACATTAGCTAGAGGCTGTGCAATCCACCCCATCAGTGACTCTACTGCAGGGACGCAGTTACCCAGTAGCTTCCATGACAATCACAGAAACAAAACCCGGACTCAGTTACCCAATAGCTTCCATGACAATCACAGAAACAAAACCCTGTCCAGTGGTAACTGCAGATGGGAGCCTTGAAAATGAATCCAGAGCTTTATGATTTGTGCTTTTTTACAAAGAAAATTGTCTCTGATACAAAAAAAAAAACAAACCCACAACCCTGTCTAAAAGTGGTAGACTCTGCCTCTCCTTAAAATAGTGTCTCACTGGTGAGAGTTGTCCAGGCCTATGGAGGCAGCTGAGACATTCCCAGAGTGTTCCCAGGAGCCAAGGCCAATGAGTACAGGGCAGCCAGCTCTGCTCTAGTAAACAGTCTTATCCTTCAAAATCATGTGTCTGCTTACAAATTGTCTTTTGGGAATGGTTCTGGAAATCCCCTGGTTATGATTTGTGCCTGGGAGTGGTTTGAAGGGTAGTTGGCAGTAGCCTTGAGGCTGCTAGGATGCCTAGCGCTTTAACACCATAGATAATCATAATTCAATGCCCAGAACAGTTCCCAGGCCCTGTCTATTTCACCAGCATACATGTAGACCGAGAAGAAAATGGAAATGAAATATTTGGTTTGTTGAGAATAGAACTGTCATGTTCTACAAGACATCTATTACAGAGATGGATTAAACCAATGCGATACTATTGCCTGGTGCAGAACTAACTACTAAACTCACAGAAGAATCCTTTTAGTAGCACTGGTATTACTTCAGAAAATCAACTTGTGTTCAGGGATACTCCAGCACTTTGCAGTTGCAATCTTGATTTTGCCAGCATCAGTAAAGAACCAAATTAATCTGCAGCAGACTCTAATGTAAACTAGGAACCGTAGGAGTTGGGTTTTGCTGGCAATAATGGCCCAAACTGGGAAGCATCTGTTAATTTCTTCTCTTACTTCATACATCTGTTATCAGTCCCTCACATGATTTGATTTTGGAAGCTGGATTTCCTTGCGCACATACCAAAATGCTCACTTCAATCTCCTTCATGCAGTTTACTACGAAGCCCTGGATCAATGCTCTAAGGGCCAAACCTGAAGAGGGACGATCAGTCCAGACTGCTGCTGGTTTCCACAAGCTGAAAACAAAGCTTTTAGACAATACACAGAAAGTCAAAGCCTACAACACCTATTTTAAAGATTATCTGTCAGTGTCAGCAACAGAAAGTACATTCACCTCGTCTGTAATTTTGTCTGAGTGGGTCAAAGGGAATGAGAGTACAATGGTTTCATCTCTTCTGGTTCCTAATGATCCTCCCCAGTCAACCTACGCAGAGACATTTACAGCCATCAAATGTACAGACTGCCAGACCTAGGTGTGTTGGACTGCGCCTCCAGGGGTCTTAACCAGATGGAATTTTAGGAGAGGACACAGTTCATTTCAGAGCAATCTGAATGAGCAGCTTTCTTTTCTTTACTACACCATTGCATTTGGCAGCAATCCACCAGAGGCAGATTCTCTGCTCTCTAAGGAATGATCTGCCCACTCTGTCCATTTAACACGACGTTCAGCTCAGAAAATCCAGTCGCTGATCACACATGTGGAGCAGATGTGCGAGCATGCGTAGCAAAATAAAAAATAAAAAATCCCAGCAGTGTACTGGGAGAAATGTAGCGTAACTACTGAAAAACTGTGACACAAAGGCTCTGATTCTGAAACAGTGGTTATTGTTGTTGTAAGGAGGATTTTTCTTATTACTCTTTCTTAGGAAGGAAAAAAAAGCGTAATAAATCCTTTATTATTTTTCTCTTTGGAGGTCAGGGAGGATTATTCATGTTATACTAATGTGGCTTCTTTGTTCGATTTCACAGACTTCTCCTTACAAAGATATAATTCTAACTATTTTGACCAGACTATCTTGGGGCCCTGCCTCTCAGGAACTGAGTGCTGGAAAACTTCCACTGGAAAAAAAAACACAGCCTTTTAAAAGAGAGGATATCAGAAGTATACATCTTTTATCCATGCCTCACACACTTGCATGTAAAGGGAGAGCACCAGCTGTTTTTCTCATGGTGAATAAGGGTTACTTGGGGAAATCTGACTTCCTGTTTTTATATGGACAGCTACATTGTTGCATGGCCAGTTAATTTTGGTTAGGTCAATAGAGCAAGTTTAATTATTGGAACCTACCTTACTCACTCAAGCTTCACACTGTACAGAAGAAAGAGGGATTGCTAGGAGCTCCAAACTGCACAGAAGCTGAAAACTCATCTTGATTGCATGGCTCCTGCTCAAACATATAAACCCTTTTCTTTTCTTTTTTTTTTTTTTTTTTTTTGGTTGTGGGATGTGAGCAGCAGGGAAGATGGGATTTGCTGAACAGTGCAATTTGGACTGCAGACAAAATTTCTATCTTAGTTAAAAATATACTGAATAAAAATCTTATAGAGATTTATATTTTTATATATCTATATATAAGTATGCGTATATATGTATTTTTATATATACATACATACATATATATATATATATAAACCCAAGCCACCAAAATGCCACAGACTCCCAAATTAACATATTTAAAACACTGGGAGCAGCATAACTACTCCTACAGATGTGGTAAGAAAATGGTCCATTTTGTCCACAACAGCACAACTCAAAACAACAAAAGCTTGCGCAGTGTCCAATGCAGAGAGCAATTCCATTCAGCTACAGGAGGTACTATGAAAACACATCTCTCAAGCTGAGGCTCTCATAACCAGGATCATTGGTGCTGGTGGAATGAAATAGCAACTAATCCTGGGTACAATCCCCTAAGAAACCAGGAGTATTTCTGTCACTCTGTGATGTTCATTTCTAATTTACTTTAACTGGAATGCTTGGGGATTTTTTTTATTTAGTTCAGTCACTGGCTAAGCCCCTTCCTCCATTTCATATAGTGTTACAAGCTATGGTGGATTTCTAAATCTTGGTCTTGGTTAATGCATCAAAGGGCATATGGGCTGATTTCCTTCAGTTTCTCATAATATACATGTAGCCAGCTGCATGTTATTACATAACTTTAGACTTAAAGCAACCAGATCATTCTAGATACCATGATCTATTTCTGTGTTTTTGATACAGTAATATTACAACAGGAGAAACTCACCAGTGCTGTTACAAAGAAAGTTTGGGGTTTTTTTTAAAATTCATATCCTTGTTCTTAATAAACATCCCAAAGAAAAATATTCAACAGCAGCAGGCAGTAATAAAGAGGCAAAAAATGGCAAAACCACAGTACTGAGGAAACCTATGTGAAAACACTGGTTGTGTCTTCCTGGTTACAGAAAACAAATAGAACTGTTCAAAGTGCTTGCCAATAAGGGCCTGCCAAATAAAATATTGTTTTATGAAGTCAGGAAAAAACTAATTTTAAAGGTTATTGTAGGTTATTTGTGGTCACGTCTTGTGTTCATAAAACATGATGTCATCTTGAACCCTTCACTATTTTTATTTCAGCCCTATAGGTCTTTGTCTGAGACACTATCTCAGCAATTGTAGAAATTTAAAAGTTATTGGAAAAGACTTACAAGAGTCTGTTGTACAAATTTAATAGGAATAAAATAAATTAGACACAAGCCAACAGAATGCAAGAGCCCATCACCACAGCTGTATTTTAGGGGAGTTTATTTACCTAATCCAGTAATTTGGAATGATGAGATCTTACCAGTAGCATTAAATTTGAAATGAGAGATTTGGAGAGATGTTTTTGCTACTTATGTTTGTTTCAAATTAGATTAACACCACAAAATTGTGCATCGTGGCATCTGATTCTCTGCCTTGTTCCTGGGACACTGGGGGAATGATTATGATGGCCACTAGGATAAACATTATGTCACCTTCTGCTTTTTTGGTGGAAAGAGTTTATTCACCTCAACGAGTGAGTCATCCCACGAGCCAGTCTAAAGTATCTAGATGAACTGCAAACCGATGGAGAGGACAGAAGTTAATGAGATGGTCATAAGGACTTAAAGACTTTTCCTGGCCACCATTAAAGCTTTTGCCTCATTTCTTTCTCTCTGTTCTATCTAACATTCACTGACCTGTCATGATGCCAGGTGGAGTACATGAGATTTTGGGTTTCTTCAGAATCAGGGCTTCCTATAAAAGGTTTCTCACATTTGAAGCTACCTAATTAACAGCTGACTCAGGCCTGAACACTTCCTTGAATGTTGTGGCCACTTTGGGGATTTCTTCTTTTTAGCCGCTGACAGCCTCTTCTCTGGTGCTCTCACTGCTAAGGCAGTTTGTCAGAGCAAAGAAATGCTTACAGTATCCCTTGTGCCCTTTTGGGCTTGTGTGCCTAATTTTTTCATTAGGATAAGAATATCCCTCTAGTTCTCCTTCTCCTTGATCCATTTAGACTGTGTTTTATGGTCATGGGAAGTGACTTGACATGAACTAAGTCTTAAAATATGAGATTTTAAGGTAGGGGATGAATTATTCTTCATTTTCTTTCTGAAGCCACTGACTCTATGCTATCCCAATGATGGTGGAAGCACCCTGTACATGGAAGAAGCTGTGTGCTGGGACCTGGCCCAAGGGGAGCAGATCCTTATGGCTTGGCTTGTTGTGGGGATGCAGGGAGATTCATGATGGGTGTATGACATTCTCATGGGATACCAGAGTATTTCTCTTGGTGCAACTTCTGGCTTTATTATTCTCACTCCTTTTCTCAAAATATGCCTGTCTTTAAATTTAAAGGATACTCTAAGTGGATCTTAGTGGCAGTGAGGGGTGACAGTCTGTGTCACCTGTCAAAGAGCAAAGGACTCCTACTCACACGGGAGGGAGAAGTAAAGGCGGTTTTAGCCCATTTCAGCCCTCTCTCTACCCCAGGCTGCTGCAAGCACTGAGGCAGTCTTCAGATTTTTGTGGGATTTACACAGCCTAGGGGCCTGGGCCAGTGCCTGGGCTGGTGACCTTGCTCAAGGTCCCTGAAACACATGTGGTTTGGCTCTGTGGCCCCATCTCCAGTGGGCAGCCTATTTGATTCTTGGGGATGCCAGTGACTTTTAGAGGGACAGCTAAAAGCCTCCTCATGGTTGCCAAAGGAAATCCTCCTTCAGTTGCATCTGAAATTTCCAGAGGCTCTTTTCACTACATGAGCCTTTTTCCTGCATAAAAGAATGGCAGTTATAGGACAAATCTCACTCAGTATATCTTACCTGTAAATGACATTTTTTCTCCTAGATAGGTTTCTAATACCCCGCTGATGTTTGTTTTTCTGCTACGTTGCCAGTTGAAATTGCTGATGCTATTTCCATGCTGTACTATCATATTTGTGGAATGAATCTCAAGACCACAGTTTTTATTGATGGCTTATCTTTTGTATTTTCTGGGCAAACTCCTTACTCTACCTACAATTGAATCAGACTTCTATTCCCACTATCAGTTTCATTCTCCCCAGGTGTCTCCTACCACCCAGCTTGTAAATATTTTTCTTTCTACTAAGTACTGTGGAATTCTTGCTTGGGAAACCAAGAAAAGCTTTCAGACAATTTGGGCTGAACTTACAGATTCTTCTGTTCTTGTGGTTAATCAATAATATTCAAGTGCAAAAGAGGAAAACAAACTTAGGCAGAGGTTAACATTTGTTGTGGAACAAATGTTTTCTGGTGGTAAAAATGCTTAATTTGCTTGTTTTCCTCAATAGCTAAATTCAAAATAAGGCAAAAATGGGACATGTTGAGCCACTATATTTGTGTGTTTCTTAAAAGAAATTTGAAGGGTTTCTATTACCATTTGGCTTCATTGGCTGAACTTTTTGATCTCTATCTAGAAACATTCCAGCCAGCCAGTCTATCGTATTAAAAGCATGATTTCTAAAGCACTGAACAATCATGTAACTCAATTCTGGATTCAACCAGCTTCTATCTTCCTCCTTAAGTTATCTCCTACATTTACAGATGGACTCATGGGGTTTTCCTGTGGGTTTTTTGGTTAGAGTTCCCCTACATTTTTTTTTTTGTGTGTGTGTGTCTGCTCATAAGCTAAAAGAGATTATCTGTTCTGTTTTTAAAACAGGGGAAAAATAAGCAGTAGGAGGTCTCAGTATTGGAGACAGTTGTGCCATAAGGATAAGGTAGGGATGGGATGCAGAGGAAAATAATCCAGCTGCCTAATCATTTCTCTGTAACATGACTGGAAGCATGTATTGTACAACACTAGAGCAAAAGGGGGCCATAGGCCTTGCATTTTAATATGCACTCATGCCATAGCTAATAAAAATAAATCGTACAGTATTTACCAAAGGAAATTGCGAATTGCCATCCTGGTGTGCCACTGAAGGTTTGCTCTTGATGTTGTATTCCTGTGACGGGTACAAGATAGAAACTAACACTGCAGAGTTCAAACAAAAAGCCTAGCATTGACGAGAAAACTAATTCTTCCATTCCTGAAATAAATTATAAGAACTCATCTTCTGTATTTCTAACTCTGCTTTTCTGGGGCAGTTCTCTGCAGGAGCTCCTTAAGGTACAGGAACTGTATAGCAGATATTAGTTGATAGGAAATCTAGCAGTACTTTCTGCCTCTCTTTGGAGAAAGTATAAATCCTTTGGAAAAAGGCCCCACTTTGATCCTACCAGGAACTGGCCTCCCTGACCACTCCTATGGGACTTTTTCAGGATGAGGACTGTTATTAAATTCACTGAGATGGGTCCACCACCAGCCAAGGCTGAGCCAGGCAGTGACAGTGGGGGTAACAGACATCCCTGGGATAGCAGATTTCCCAGAATCACACAGTGGGTAAAGTAGGAAGACATTACTGGAGGTCATCTAGTCCAACCTCCCTGCTCAAGCATGGTCTCTTAGAGCATGTTGCAGGTTTGTGTCCAGATGGATTTTGAATATCTCCAGTGAAGGAGATTCCATAACCTCTCGTGGCAACCTATTCTTGTGCTCAGTCACCCGCACAGTAAGGAAGTTCTTCCTCACATTCAGGTGTAGCTTCCTGTGCATCAGTTTCTGCCCATTGCCTCTTGTCCAATTGCTTGGCACCACCAAGAAGAGCCTGGCTCCATCTTCTTGGCACCCTCCTTGAGATACTTATTGATATTGATAAGATCCCCTCTTAGTCTTCTCTTCTCCAGGCTAAACAGGCCCAGCTCCCTCAGCCTTTAATCATAAGAGAAATGCTCCTGTCCCCTAAATATTTAAGGATAGGGAAAAATTATGCAAAACAGCAGCCAGAGAGAGGAGTGAGAACATGTGAAAGAAATGACCCTGCAGACCTCAAGGTCAGTGAAGAAGGAGAGGGAAGAGATGCTGCAGATGCCAGGGCAGACATTTCCTTGAAATCTGTGGTGAGGCAGGCTGTTCCTCTGCAGCCCCTGGAGGTCCTTGGTGCAGGAGACATCCACCTGCAGCCCATGGAGAATGCCACGCTGGAGCAGGATGCCCAAGGGAGGCTGTGATCCTGTGGGAAGCCTCAGCTACAGCAGGCTCCTGGCACGACCGGTGAACTCATAGGAAGAGGATCCCATACTGGAGCAGGTGTGCTGGCAGGACTTGTGACCCCATGGGGACCCACACTGGAGCAGCCTGTTCCTCAAGAACAGCACCCAGTGGAAAGGACCCACACTGGAGTGGTTTGTAAAGAACTGCAGCCCGTGGGAAGGAGTCATGTTGGAGAAGTTCACAGAGAACTGTCTCCTGTTGGAGGGGCCCCATGCTAGAGCAGGGGAAGAGTGTGGTGAGTTCTTCCCCTGAGGAGGAGGAAGTGGCAGAGACAATGTGTGATGAACTGATCACAGCCCCCATTCTCTGTCTCTCTGCTTCCTGGCAGGGAGAAGGTAGAGGAAATCAGGAGAGAAGAAAAACCTGGGAAGACAGAATGGGTGGGAGTAGGACGTTTTAAGATTTGGTTTTGTTTCTCATTATCCTACTCTGATTGGGTTGTTAATAAATTAACCATATTTGCCTGAGTTGAGCCTGTTTGGTCTGTAACAATAATTGGTGAGTGATGTCTCTCTGTCCTTATGATGACCCACAAGCCTTTTGTTAATTTCCTCTCACCTGTTCAGGTGAGGAGCGGGAGTGATAGAGCAGCTTTGGTGGGTACCTGGCATCCAGCCGAGGTCAACCCTTGGATACAATGGACTTTATTCCCCACCTCACAGAACGCTGTGGAGAAATTCTTTTTACATTTCACACGGAATTCAGGAGCGAGGAACAAATTAGTGTCCCAAAACACTGCTTACAAACATAGATTGCCCACTGTACTGTTTTACTGTACAGTGCAAGCACTTTCTGTGCCCATTGTGGTCTACTGTACAGCCTAACTCTGACCACCTTTCAAAGTTGACCTTGGATGTCAGCTAAGGTGGCAGGCTCCAACTGCTAAGCTGGAATTTTATTGCAGGAGGCACCTGCTGCATGATTTTAAAAAAAGTTGCATGGTATAGCTGCCTGAACCTTGAATGGATGCTCAGAGGGCTAGGAGGGAGAATTCCCCGAGAGTTCTCAGATTTCAGGTCTATTCCCATACCTGCCTGTCAAGGTTGACAGGAGCTCAAACTGGAGAAACTACACACCACGAGCTTTTTCTTCCAGAACTGCACAAGAAAACTGTGTGGTAGTTTCAGCCTCCTTCATACTCAGTGAGAAATTTGAATCAAAACCAAACAGCTGTAATGCTGAAGGATATGACTAAATATTTTTTGAGAAAACTCAATATTTCTGCAAGTAAATTGCAGCAAATGAAGTCCCGGAAGCACACCACTCTAGTCGGAAGGGCAGCATTGAAAGGAGAAGGTGACAGCAGAGCCCTGGCAGCAACTTCCTCTGACTGAGTTGAGCTAATTTTCCATAGATCCTATTCTGAAGGGCAGTCTTGGAGAGCATCTTTTCCAGAAAAACAGAAACCCCTGCCAGGTTGGTGGTAGGACAAAGGGAGATGAAGATACAAGAGAAAGCTCTGCTCCCATCTCAAGTCAGGGGGACAAAGACAGTGAGGGTCATAAAACTGGGACATCATGACAAAATGCATGGAATTTGCTCTGCATCAGAGCTTAGCAGAGTGTCCCAAGACTCTGTCCAAGAAAGACTGTCCTGCAGTTCACACGCCCTGATGCAGTTACAGTCTTCCAGTAGAGGCATAATTTTATCAGGAAAGACAAGAATACTTTAGCCACTCTGCATTAGGTGTGTAAGAGTCTGAAGGACAGAAACTCTCTCGCTGTGATCCTGTTGACATCACAGGAGACAAATGAAGAGGCTCATCATGGGATTGGTCACAGTGGTGAGACGAGGATGCACCTTCGCTGTGGGAAGTGACTGTTTCTACATAGCAGCACAAATGCATGCATCTCTGTCTTCAAGGAGGGAGTTTTGTCCAAGTCTGCTATAAACAGCTATTTCACAATGATGTAGTGAGGCCTGATGTGTACAGATTGCTCTGAAGACAGAAATCCTTTTGACAAGTGCTGTTACTGTTAATGAGTAATAGATAAAAATCAGACATTATTTATTATGAAATCCTTCTTAAGAATATTTCACAAGTAATCAGAAAGGGACAAAGGCACACAAATGTTATTAACTAATTTAGTTTCAGTGGCATAAAGAGGAATTTAACTCAAGTAGAGATATCTATCTATCTATCTATCTATCTATCTATGTGTGTGGGTGTACGTATTTTTCAGATCAAAGACATCCTTAAAATATTCAGCAAAGAATGCTATTTCCATTATTTGATTAAATCACTGATTATAATAGAGATGTAAATATAATTGCATTTCTATGCGGTTACTGTATATTGAAAATTTGTTGTTGCACAATTTTCATTCTTCACTGGGATTTGCATGTGTAGCAATGAATAAGAATACTTGATGATTCATGATTGATAATGGGATATTTAATCATTTTGTCTCTTCATCACCATTCCAATGAACATCTGCCAAAATGCCTTATCTGTGAATACTGTTCTGGGACTGTGTGATGAAATCAGCCTTGTTCCTGGTATTAATCTCAAATATAGGTCATACAGTGTGGCAGGAGCAGAATATTTATGTGTCATAAATACAGTCATGGCACAGTGGAATTCATCAAAAGATGCTCCTGATTTTATAGATAATTTTTCTTGGAGTATTTGAGAATTGTTCCACTACTGTAATGTTACAAACTCTTGGTACAATTTAAGGCTTTTGCCCAAGTCAGGTTGGAGCTGAGTCAGAGTTGGGTGGGAGTGTTGATCTGCTGGAGGGCAGGAAGGCTTTGCAGAGGGATCTGGACAGTCTGGATTGATGGGCCAAGACCAGTGGTGTGAGGTTCAGCAAGGCCAGTGCCAGGTCCTGCACTTTGGTCACAACAGCCCCAGGCAGTGCTACAGGCTGGGGCAGAGTGGCTGGAAAGCTGCCCCATGGAAAAGGACCCGGGGGTGCTGTTTGACAGTGGCTGAACATGAGCTGGCAGCGCCCAAGTGGCCAAGAAGGCCAATGGCATCCTGGCCTGTATCAGGGATAGTGTGTCCAGCAGAGCTAGGGAAGTGATTCTCCCTCTATACTGGGTACTGATGAAGTCACATCAGAGGAGGTTTAGGTTGGACATTAGGAAGAATTTATTCACAGAAAGGGTGATTAGAAATTGGAACGGGCTGCCCAGGGAGGTGGCGGAGTCACTGTCCCGGAGACGTTTAAGGAAAGACTGGATGTGGCACTTAGTGTCATGGTCTAGTTGACACGGTGGTGTTCAATCTTTGGTTGGACTTAATGATCTTGGAGGTTTTTTCCAAATCAATTGATTCTGTGACCCTGTGATTAGGACAGTCTCAGTAACATGTCTTAGCAAGCAATCCATTCAATTTACTTTCTGCTTATTGCATATTTTTAGCCCAACACAGCCTGCTCTTTTTTAAGAGGACTTGTTTGAAGATATATGCTTATATTCATATATGTGTGTATGTGTCATTACCAGTATTCTGAAAGTAAAGGTGTTAATCCCCAGCAAGTAACATCCTGTACAAGTGGCTTTGTATAACTTCTACAGCTTCTTTTTTTCTCTTCAAGTTGACAGAGAATCGTGACACAAAGTAGGAAAATTATCATTGCCATATTTGTAATGCAAGAAATACTTAGGGATTTGTAATATTTAAGAGGATATCTACTAGTAAGAATCAGATTTTTAAGTCATCCAAAGTGAATCTAGTTTGTTCTATTTATTATACAGCTGAATAGTTAGCCTGTGGACAGATGTTCAATTTGCAGACAGCTGTATTAGTTTAAGATGTTACTATCCCCAGCTGTTTGCAGCCAGCATGTTACTGAAGGTCCCTGTCCATACAGTTCTGCACGGCTTTACTTGGATTTCTGAGACTAGCCAGGGCGAGGTCATTTGGGCTAGTTCAAACCATCTGCAGTAGCCATTGCTGCTAAGATGTGCTGAAGGCCATGAACTATTACTCCTACAGTGTCTTCATTGTAGCAGAGAAATGATTTCACAGTGGTGAACCCTGAGCCTTCTGGGAGCATCTTTGCTGGGGAGACCAAATCCTTCACAGAAAGGCATCTGTCCTGAGTCTCCTACACATAGATCGTGAATAATCATCTCCTTTGTGGATCTTCAGTGGGATGAGGTCTATGGTATGTAGGAAGCAATTCAGGTACCTAAGAAAAGATATATCTGACATACATACACCTATAAATATCTAACGCCATTTCACCATTCTTTTTTTTTGTTGCAGTGTGTATGTCTTCGATATCTTAGGGTTAAGCCGGCAGCAGCTACCTATTTTTAGTAACCAGATTTTTCCCCTCAGTGTTGAATAGCTCTCACTGACCAATGGTATTTGTTTTGTAGAGCTACTAAAAAGTTTTATACAGCACAGTCTGAATCCAGTGAGCTAAAAATTCAAGGCTTAATTTAGTGATGTTTAAATAATTTGAAATTCTGAGCTCTTTGTGAGGAAGACCCTTAAAAGAGAGTATTATAAAAAGAATGTCTCTATCAACATAATAAAATATTGCATTAGTCAGACCTTTTCCTAGAGGAACTAAAAACAGTCTTTCTTGGTTAGAGTCCTGGAGATCTGTTTCTCATAATGTGATATTTAGGAGCAGCTATGAAATGTCAGTATTAATACTTGTATCATTCTAATTTTACAGACAAAAACAAAAAAACCCCACACCACAAAACCTGATTTTTTTTCCTCATTATCTCATACACGACTGAGAAAGTTACGTGCCTGAGAGCAGTGTGAAACAGGAGTGTATAGTCCCAACAGAAGATTCTTGAGATTGTCATATAAAAACAAATGGCCCCTAAATTACTGGTCTACACCTCTCAGATGTGGGATTGGGCCAGTTCTTCTGTGCAAACCCCTTTGCTTCTGAACAGAGCCCTTTACTCTCTGCTTGGACCTGTAGTGGTGGAATCCTTTAGTTGCACTGGAGTGTGCATCAAAAAGTTGATGAAAGATGAGGTGTAGTTATTGCACATTTACTGGCCACTGTTTTCTCTACAAAAGTTTTGTCTGCCTGAATGTATTTCAGAAAGCTGAGAGATGGTCTTTACAATTTCAAGCAAACAACTGAGTTTTAACTAAGTGATTCCACATGCTGGTTGAGAAAGACTCTATATTCGCCCTTCAGCGCACTAAACCTACAAATCATGTTTGTAAGACCTTCTCTTTCTGTTTTTGACCTATCACTTTAAATTCAATGTATCTATTTTAGCTGCAATTTAAAACAAATTGTCCCACAGTCTGATGAAGACTACTTACTTTCAGTGCCAGAAAAGGGCATATGTCACAAGAAATAGTCTGCACACGTACTTCACTGTTGCTTATTTGACAGATGACCTTGATGTGAATCTCCACTGGGGGCTGAGGCTGCTTATGTCCATGTTTGGTTCAGGTTGTCTTGTTACTATTTCCTTCAACTAGGGCAAAGATACAAAGTTCCTCTAATTTTTGTCTCAGTGCTTTTCAGCATCATCCAGAAAGAACAACTTAGTTTTTAAAGGGAGGAATCTGAGACCTGAACTCCCACTTGCTGTACACTCATTTTCGGTGTTTTACAAACACCCAATATCCAGATATCTCAGGCTATACTAAAATGGAGTGAGACTCATGAGGTACAAAGAGACTGAGGAAGCTACTGTATATGCCCATTACCTGGCTATCTCCCTAAAATACTAGCAAAAAAAAAAAGGTTTATAAAAAGGTAATATGCATACAATCTTTGGATCCCGCGTTTCCCACTTCAAGGCATAATCATAAAATAATATTATAATAAATGATAGTTATATAGTCCAATTCAGAGAAGTGAATCAATTCTTTAAGACACATGTTCCAGTGTCCCTTCTGCTTTAGGCATCATGGGACACTGAGGGACTGAAAAATTAAGTTAAACAGAACCATGGAGGATGAGGATGGCTGTGTTGCTATGGAGTCACAGATTATGGCTGTGGACCAAGAAGAACATAACTGAGTTTTCACTATAAAGCCACTGAAAATACTTCATATAAGAAAGTTCTATGTATTCTCCTTCCTTTTTCCTGTCCCTCTCTGCTCCCTGCCTACAGACTGTCAACACTTATGAGTAAATAAAACAATACTTCTGAGTATTTTGATGCAAATTGAAAACAATATGACTTAAATTTAAATTAACTCACCTAATAGCTACGACATTTTCATTTTGAAGGCATGAGCAATGCAAATAATTGAGAAACACATCTCTTAATTCATTGTTTCATGTCACAAATGTTTAATTATCTGTATGCCAATGGCACCTATAAACTGAAGATATATGTATATATTCATATATATGTGTGTCTCGCCTATAAGCAGGGCAGTTAGATTAATGATGCTATTTTATTCTAATCACAGTGAGTTCAAGTCCTTTTGGGGAAAAACATTCTTTTCATACACTAAGACAGTTTTAAAAAAAACTTTCCAAGTTGCTAGTTGTTTAAGAATTTTGAGTTACATTATAGTTTTGTTAATTTTTAAGTAAACCCACATTTTCCACAATATTTTAGGATGCTTTTTCTATGATACTGTGTGTACGGTATTTCATACTGGATGACAACATTAGGGACACATTCAGTGTCTGCTTAAAACTTTATCCAGACAACAGCTCAAAATGTTGCATTTCACACTGTTGAAAAGGAGTTATAGAGTCAGAGTGGGCTTCTTAGAGAGCCACTGACTGGACTATAATACCTTTTTTAAAATTACCTTTAAAATAAGAATATATGGCACTTTCTCAATGCTTTGTATATTGTTGTTAAGTTTTTATTATAGAGGTAGAAAATAATATAGTTTTCTTTGTTTATCAGTGTTTATTCTGTTTCCATTTTGTTGCATACTTGTGCCATGATTCAGCTCCCAGAAATAGACATATTCTTATGGGCTTCTAATGGTCTAACATCTTGGCTCTCACAGCAAACAAACTTATTTAGCACCAAGTTGCCCTACCTACAAAAATAATTTCTGAAGGTTTTGTGAGTTGGAGTTGCATTATTCTGAATGATAGGCTCTCCTCAGCCTGCTTAGCGTTATACCTCATTCAATAGACAGTTTAATGGATGATCCACAGCAGTACATTACATTTTTGAGGTCTGGGAATTACTCTGCACAGCTCGAGATTTGGGACTGGATTTGGTGGCTGAAATCCAAAAGCTTTTTCCTTTTTTTAAGTACCAAACATTGCCTCTTGCCAAGTGGGATCATTTTCCCATCTGTTGAAGGCTTTTCTGCCCTTGGTAACAATATTCCGGTTTTTTGGCTCCTTTATGCTCACACTAGTATAAAATAGAAGTAACAGAATTTAGCAGTAATGTCAGCAAGCAACTGAATTTAAAGGCATCAGGGAATCAGACCTATAGGTGTGAAGGACCAAAAGAAGGCCTGTCTGCATCTGGAGGCACTTAATATAACCTCCATTGTTTCCACCTCCTTTTAATAGATGATGCCTCATTTAAAAATGGTTGAGAACTCTTTTCCTGTGATGCTTTCTTGACTAACACACCAGCTGCCTTTGAAGAGCTGGGAGAAGGATAAGCTGTGGTGGAAGCCTTTGAGAGCAGTGTTTATGTCATATCCCTAAGGACTCCTGAGTGTAAACCCCTAGTTCTCAGTGGGGAGTGTGCCAGGGACACAGCATGATATGCCCTTTAATACTGCCCAAGTACTGCAGCTTGGTAAGCCCTGACCTCCACAGAGTGACAACGTGAGTGAAAGGAGAACAGGCTGTCAGGGGATGGGCTGGTGACAGCCGAGCTCAGCCAGGCACAGCTGGCTGCCCCCGAGGTGGATCAGCCTGCGACACCAGGCACACCAAGCTGGCTGCTGGGAGTTGCTGAGCTGCTGAACTGAGTACTGGACCTGCCACAGTGCTGTCCTGAGAAGACTATTTGATCTTGGATCCTTAGAGTTTAAATCTCCACTGTGGTAAAATATGCATTAAAAAGGGCTAATGTGTATAAATATGGATGTACCAAATATAATAGATATGTATTAGTACATGAAATGTACAGGCTCCAAAGAAATTACTTCAGCAGTTATTCCCCAGTAACTGGAAAATGTATTTAAAAAATCATTTTGTGTGGTTATTTTTGTCACAACACATTTCAGAACAGCTGTCATAACACTGGGAATTTAATTCCAAAAATATATTTCAAAAAGTCCCCTTTATCTGGCAGCAAAAGATTTAAAAGCAGAGACTACAGTGCACAGAACAATATTCCAAATGCACATGATAAAAAAAAAAACTTCTGGTTATTACTGGGTTAATCAGAACTCTTCTGGAAAGTACCAAAAATTGCATGTAGCTGTTTCAAAAATCACAGGGATATTTTGAACATTTCCACTGGGTCAAAGCAAAAATAACTATACATCCTTTTTAGGTGATTATATTCAGAAGACTGGTCTTGCTAGAGTGACTTAATGCATCCATTACTGCAATTATAATTTAGTGATAATTACTCTGTAGAATTCCAATGTTCTAGTACCACAAGTGAGGGCCCATGGAGGAAAAGTGTCCAGCATCTCCAGGGCCTTGGAATGAGTGCCTGTGATTTTATAATTTCCAGACTCATTGTACTTAGTTTGGGAGAGGCTATAACATGCATTGTGTAGGTTAAGAGCCCTCTCTTTGCTGATTAGAATGAAGCACCGTCATTGACTTATCAGATCCAATATGTCTAATTAACATGGAAAATATGTGTGACCTTACACTGGTTAAGACAGATGACTTCCTTACACAAGTTATAAACACTTATAGGCATTAAGCCAAAGCTTAAAAGCAAATTGTGTTTTATGAAAATCTATTTAAGTTTCCCTTCAAATAGAATAAATCAAAACAAAAAAACCCAGAAAACAAACAGCCTCCTTACACAGTTCATGTCTTCAGAGTCAGAATACCAGCCCTCTGTGATCAGTATGTGACGGAATCCATGCTGACACACTACTTTGAGGATGTAACCATCAATGCTCCAGAGACCACGATCAGTGCAGTACTTCAGAGAGGCCTGTTTTAGGACAGAGAAGGCACTACTATATGAGTTATCAAAACCTTCCTTCTTTTCTTGTTTTGGTCTCTCAGTTTGATCGTCAAGGCATAAGAAGCATTACATTCGTCCATAAACAGAGCTAAAGACATGAATACTGTAGGGATATGTTACTTCTCTAACATGTCTTCTGGCTGTGACATTAACCAGCTTTTGAACCAAGCAAAGGCACAAAATGGATCACATAAATATCTGTAATTGCTTTCGCAAGAACACAAATCAGCCAAATACTTGATTTCTCACTTTGTTTTACCACGAGGAGCTAGGACCTGGCTGAATACCTTCACTTTCCATCCTGTGGCTCTAGGAAGGAGGTGGGGTGAGGAGGACATGCTTGTCAGCTTATCTGATGTAATCCATGCTCTGGATTTGCCTGTGCTTGAAATGACAAAGATTGGAAGCTACAGCTACTTCCCAGCTCTTGCAGGCACAGCTGCTAGTTCACAAGGCAAGAACTACACAGGAGGAAGAGGAAGGACTCTTCCTATCTTGACAGACAGGGTAGAGGTATACCATAACACTAAAAAAGGAGAAGGGTTGAAAGAGAAAGAAAAGACTACTTTTAGTGATAGTCACCCAAAATCTGACTGAGTCTTTTCATCATGCCCTCATCTTCACCTCAAGGGAGGATCTGTTCTGCTGTCTTAATAAATTTGGCCACCCCAAAGGGGATGTTGATGTTCTCACTGTGTTAAAAGTCAGCCTTGTCTGCACTGATAGAGACATCTAAGACAGCTCTGCAATAGACCTTGATTTCCAAAAAGTATTGAGCTACAACAATTAAAGGGCCTTCAGGTTATCCAAAAATAACTAATAATTTTTTTTCAGATGTTGATGTGCCTTAGTTCAATGACAGATTTCTGGAGGCAAATGTTACAGAGTAAACTAATGAGCCATTTCTTGCAACACTTTCGGTCTGGGTTCAAACCGGAAAGCACAGATCCAAGTTCTACTGCCTTGGGGATATTTTTCAGTGTGAGGTTTGGATCCAGCCCACTATAAAGAGCCAATATACATGCAAAATTTTGAGATTGCTGTAGGTTTGGACTCTATCCACTGTTAAAGTTCAAAAGGTTTTGTCTGGGTATTTTGACGTGGGCCTATCTCCATTTTAGTTTTGGAAACAAAAAAGCCCCAAATACACATATGAAAGAAAATCCCCTTGCAAATATGCAACTTGCCTATCATATGCAGAAACAATTTCAGGACTTGCAGTCCTCCAGGTAGTTACTTATGCACTGACACCCATTGTTTTCAGTGGACTCCATGTGTAAATAATTATGCACCTGGGAACAGCCATTTGCAGGATCAGGCTGTTGTAAAATAATATGCTGATGAAAACTTAAAAGGTAGCTGTAACACTTGATTGGATTGGTGTAGACTGTTAGCAGAGGCTGTCTGGATGCAGGCTATTGTCACTCTCATTTTAGGAAGCAATTTTAAAAAAATTACATTTCTTTGCCCTTGATTTCCAGGGCATCTCCTGCTCCCCTTTCTGGGAGAAGACAGTTTGCAAGTGCATGTTAGCAATTTCGAATGCTACAAATGAATTTTACAGTCCTCAGTACCGGTTATTCTCACCTCATGAATCCAGAAGTGTCTATGAATTTGAAGGATTGTTTTGGGGGGATGATCTCATCTCCCAGCTTTACATATTCTCTAGTTTCGTTTTCCCCTGCAACTCATTCCATGCAGTCAGCTAGCAAGCCAGACTTTCCAGAAAAGGACAAACTGCTATTGCTTTTCTTCCTGTTCCTTTATATTTGCTGCTTGTGTTCATCATCTTGCTGTGAGGCAATAGTTTTTGTCCAGGGATAGCAGTTATTTCTTAAGTTTTTAATATTTAATGTACTCTTCATGTTCTCAAAAGCAGTTTTACTATTCCACAGATCAAATAAATTCCAACTTTCAGAAATGATACAATGAAAGCTTCAGCTTCAGAAGCACAGCTGCAAATGAAGCTTTAATTGCCACTTTAGAAAAAGGACTGAAAATGTCCAGCCAGTGAAAAAGCAGTAAATTTGAGAGGTCAGAGCAACAGAAAGCACGTCTGTCTTCCACAGGGTATAACATATAAGGTTAGGATACATTCCTGTGAAGCATACTGTATGTGACGTGTGACCAAACATGTTTCTATTTTTATCGCAGAGACAGTGAAAAGTGAACAATACTCTTTCCTTTTGTTATTAAATCCTTTCTGGCTGAGTGTTTTACCATCTCTAGTTATTTCTTTTTTTTTTTTTTTCTGGTAAAAGGAGAGATTTTTCTTAATGGTGTGAGTTCTTTCAAACATTTCCTGTGTGAAGCTCAAGAAAAAATTGCAGATGTCAGGAACTAGTTCTGGAGGTTCACAGCAACTGATGGATCAATTGTAAAACACCATAATGAGAGTTACAAAAAAATCTCCTCAGAACTTCCCTATAGCCCAAATTTCATATTCCTGTTCCAAAGCACGAATATCAGAAAGCTTCTCAACAAGTTCATCAGGCCTTATTTCACAGGAAGAAAACAACATTTTTCTTCCCAAGAGCTTTTCTTGGAAAGAAACACAATATTTGTTAGTTTGAAAAAAAACCCAGAAGTGGGTCATAGGACAACAAAAAAACCCATGAAAAATCACAGCCCCAAATGGTTAAAGATTTACAAGTCTATAGGCAAATGGCAAGACTGTCAGATCCTGGAGTATGTTAATGCAGTTTCCATAATAGGCGGTATTATTAGATAAGCCTGTAACTGGTATCCTTATGGGATGTCAAATATGGGATATTAAGGAAATATTTCATTCTGTGATAAATGGGCTTCTCTGAACGAAATCTCTCAACCTTTTGCCGCTGACTCATCAGTTGTTTCTGAAACACTGTGTCTTTGACATTGCTACTGCGACTGCCAAAAGCTGGATCAACCAGCACCAGCTGGTATTTGTGATACAAATGTATTCCCAAAGGGCATTTGCTTTATTTTAGTTTTCACTATGCCCCAGTTATGCAGTCATTCAGGTTGTCTGTTTTGTGCACTTAAGGGCAATGTAGTTCAGGAGGGTTTTGAAAAGAAGTGTCTCAAAAGTCAAGATAAATAATCACATTAAGAAAACATTATCTGGAAATATTGCTGTGGTTTTTCACCTACATTTAATAATGATCCAGAAAAAAAAACAAACCCAAAAAACTCAAAACCAACTCCAACCACTGTAAAAATTGTTTGGTTTAATTATAACACAGCGAAGATGCACAAACTATTTTAATGCTGGTTTTACAAACAATAGAGCATACGATAATATTCTGTGTCCTATTATATTATGAAAAGCCTGTCTGATAATTCTCTCACTCAGTTTAGAACAGTTTAGAAAAGGATAGAAGAAACACAAATCACAAGACTTATAGTACTTTGGAGCATCCTACTAAAAACTGTCAATATATAACTGGGACTATCTTAGAGGCCAAATGACTCAGAGGCACACACTTTTAATAACTTGCAGCCAAAAAAGGCAAAATGAATGACACAACATAATGACTGTGCTGGATCAGTGAAAGAAGTAACGCTTAATTTTACAGTCAGTCTGTGGGATTCATTGTCACAGAATGCCAAAACTACACAGGTTAAAAACCAGAGTAGTTCATTCAGGAAAGAAAAGTCCAGCAAGAGCTACAAAATACGAGAGTAAAAACTCTACCTCAAGAACTCCTTAATGTCATAACGTAAGGAGAATGTTGTGTGAGAAATATCCCTAGCATGCTTCTCCTGCTCTTTTACAGGAACAGGAGAGGGGAGGGTGCTCATCTTGCCAGCACTGCTGATGTGAGGTGCTGTATAACTGTTCCTATGTGCCAAAGAGGCTCAATAGCTCGTGACTGTGTTAGTGCAAAGAGAAGAGAGAGGGAAATCACTGCATGTTGGCACTGTGGCTCAATAGTTAAGTCCTTGGTGTGTTTCTTGCTTGTTCTTCTATCCCATTTTCCTAGATTAGATATACCAAGGTCTCTTGACCTTTCTATGGCACCAGTCCAAACACTCTAGTGATGGAAAATACTTCATTTACCTCCTTTCAGTTTGTACCTGTATCATCCTATTACAGTTCCTAGTCCTGCTTCTGTTGGTATTTTATTGCTAGCTAGACTTCTGCAACAGGAGATATACACAGACCACATCAAAGAAGAACAAAATGTTACTTGCAAGTGGGAACTACCACTCTAACAGTTGCAATGATGTTTCTAACATCTGTTGTTTTTCAAAGCATGCTGTGCATTTTTTACCCTACCTATCTATGAGCAGAGATTAATTTTTCCTGAAAATTCCTGAACCACAACAAAGCCAACAACGTGCAAAATAACCCCACAAAAGGAAAATAATTGGAGATTCATAGATGGGTCTGCACTGGTGTTTTTCAGAGACTGCAATGTCTTGTGCAGCTCATCACCAGGCCTCCTTTTTTCCCATTTCTTCTCCACACTGTTTGCCTGGCTCCCATGCCCACACAGGCCCAATGTACATGCTCAAATAAAAATCAGGGGCAGAGCACTGATGATCAACTGCTATTTTCTTTTGCCATCTGATCACAGTTTAGCTACTACTGTATACTGTTTTCTGCCAGTCCTTAACAAAGAAATCCAATCAACAACATTCATTCTGCACATTGCCTAGTTGGCCATATCTTTGATGAAAATAGCTGACCCTGTATTTCTGAGAGAAGTTATTTTCAGTAATAAATATTCCATTTCTCTGGTAGCTGGGGAATTGGAATTGACATGATTTATTTCTCTGGAAACAAGTAATGGTTAATAAGCAAAGATTTGAAGTTATTATTAAAAATTTCCAATCCACGTTTGCTTCAGTCTTTTCCAAATCTTGCTGACTATTATGATCTTGCTGTTCAAATGTATTTCATGTAGTCTCCTCACATTCCCAAGTAGTTCTGTTGCATTTTTGTGACTGAGTGTTGCCATTCATTGCTTGAAGTAGGTAACAAGAACTGTGCATTCCTTCAAATAGAAGAACATCCCCAAAGGCTTACTTCAAGTTCTGTTTTGAATTTAAAGCCAAAGTTTAGAATCTGATTATTGCATCTTCTTTTTAAACGTGCTTTTAAGTCTGTTCGCATGTGGAAAATATTTTCAGTTAGAAAAACATAGTTAATATATTTATTCCTACAAACTGAATATGCGACACGTGGTACAAGAAACCTTCATATGTATGAAAGCTATCCATATGAGCTTTATTGCTCGTGCTGTTTCTCATGTGAGTCTGCTGCTGATGTGGCTAAATAAAATTTGGCCCATCTATTGGTTAGCAACAGACAAGGATATATGAATGCATATCAGTTCCCACAGGCTTATAGAAGACCCTTCCTGTAACCACTGATATTCACTCAAGGACCGTGTTTTACTTATTTTTGTTGTTGGGGGTTTCTTCTTCTTCTTCTTCTTCTTCTTCTTCTTCTTCTTCTTCTTCTTCTTCTTCTTCTTCTTCTTCTTCTTCTTCTTCTTCTTCTTCTTCTTCTTCTTCTTCTTCTTCTTCTTCTTCTTCTTCTTCTTCTTCTTCTTCTTCTTCTTCTTCTTCTTCTTCTTCTTCTTCTTCTTCTTCTTCTTCTTCTTCTTCTTCTTCTTCTTCTTCTTCTTCTTCTTCTTCTTCTTCTTCTTCTTCTTCTTCTTCTTCTTCTTCTTCTTCTTCTTCTTCTTCTTCTTCTTCTTCTTCTTCTTCTTCTTCTTCTTCTTCTTCTTCTTCTTCTTCTTCTTCTTCTTCTTCTTCTTCTTCTTCTTCTTCTTCTTCTTCTTCTTCTTCTTCTTCTTCTTCTTCTTCTTCTTCTTCTTCTTCTTCTTCTTCTTCTTCTTCTTCTTCTTCTTCTTCTTCTTCTTCTTCTTCTTCTTCTTCTTCTTCTTCTTCTTCTTCTTCTTCTTCTTCTTCTTCTTCTTCTTCTTCTTCTTCTTCTTCTTCTTCTTCTTCTTCTTCTTCTTCTTCTTCTTCTTCTTCTTCTTCTTCTTCTTCTTCTTCTTCTTCTTCTTCTTCTTCTTCGTTATTGTTGTTTTTGTTGTTGTTGTTGTTGTTGGTTTGGTTTGGTTTGGTTTGGTTTGGTTTGGTTTGGTTTGGGTTTTTTTCCCTTCTGTGTCCTTAATGTCAGTTTGTTAAAGAGTCTGTTACTGTATGTGGTATTGGCCAAATTCTTACCCCATTTTAGAAACTGCAAACTTCATTTAATTCCTTGGGGGTATATGGAGCCGCTTCAAATTTATGGCAGTAAAAGGAAGATGAGAATTCTGCCTTCAGTGATCATCTGTTCTGTATAAACTCCCTGAACTTGCAGAAAAAGGTCTTAAATGAACATTCAGGTAACTGAATGCTATTGACCTTGTTAAGAAAGATTATTATAGTTATTGTTGTTGTTGTTACTATTCCTTATTATTATTTGATTAAATAGAGTTAAACTGAGGAGGACATGGTCATATGCTCTTTTAGGCTACTGACTTCAGAAAACCTGGTAAGTGGATTGAGGCAGAGTAAGCAAGCAGAGTGCTAGGACTAGTGCTAGGGGGAATTCAAGGTCAGGTCTGTTTTGATGAGTTCATCTTGGTTCCTTCAGTCATCCTCACTGTGGGTGGTAACTGTCTGAGTTCCCCAAAGTGTTTACAGTTGAAGTCATCTTAAGACAGGTGGATTTACTTTGAGTCCTGCCAATTTCATATTTATTTTCCCTGAATTCCACCATAGTCCAAATTGTCCTGCTGTTGCCTTATGAAGAGAGATACTTGCCAGAAACCTCCCCTTCCAGTATCTCTGTTGGAGATTTCCTACGTTTAAATGGTGTTGCATATTGGCTCCTGGATTATTTACTAAAAAAACCCCAAACCCCACAACCGCAAACCAAAAACAAATAAACAAGCTCAAATGAAAAAAAACCCTGGCAAATGCCAGAAGTTTTGGCTTATCTCTGCAGGGTAGTTCTCCTGTGGGGAATCAAATGTCTCAAACAAGATGATCAGTCGCCATCCAGTAGTGATTGCAGTCTGCATTGCAAGGTGCATTGCAGACTGCAATTGCAGCTTTAGCTGTATTAGGTGAGACTTCCCAAACTGTGAAGAATGGGGTTCTACAGGACACTTAAGCATGTTCACGATTCACTGGTCTTGATGAGCTACCTGCTAAACATCTCCTAATTGCTTTAATTACATACAGAAGACCATCCTGCATGACCATTTCTTCAGCTGCAGTTTCTACCATCTCTCCAGCCTGTCCATGGTCTCCTGTCAGCCCGTTGTTCTTACCTCTGTGGGAGAAGCCCTGGGCCCAGGCAATTGCTGACTAAGTGCACTGGGAGAGCACACAGGCACAAACATCATACCCAGCTATACCACATCTATAACCACAGGGTAAACTCGAATTCAATCCTTCTGTCACATTTATAACTTGAATTTCAAAGCCCTTGCCACATTAGAAAGAAAGTGCTTATTACAGGATTTCTGGTAGTTTCTTAGGGCTGCATTATGGCTTCTCTGATGGGGTTTATGTAGACAAAAGAAATGATGAGCAGCTCTGCAAGGGACTGTTTTGATACAGTTGGGAATTTTAGCTGTCTTTGTATTGAAATTTGGAGATGGCTCCTACACACTCTTCTCACTGCCTAGAAGTTAGGCAAAGAAGAGAAAGGCAGTTAAGCTTTAGGGAAGAACAAAGACAATAAAAAAACCCAGGCAGAGATTAGACAATAACAGAAACACCATTTGAGAGAAAATGAAAACAGTTGGTACATGACTTGAAGGCATTTCAGCTTCTCAACTGGTTGCACGCGTAGACAGCTTTGACACAAATATTTGCATGCTTAGATTTATAACAAAATGTACCCAAACGGGTGACAGGCATTACTGTAGACTCGGAGACTGAGGTAACCGAGCCAAAATAGCAGAAATACAAGGCATTCTGGGAGCACATGAGGAGCACATGTGCATAGCTGTGCTTACCCACTTTCCCATCTACACAGAAAGACGCTCATGTGTAATTCAAGTGTATGTGCCCTGATATCTTTCCCAAGCACCTCACACTTTAGATGATATATATACACCTATACGTATGTATGAATATGCATATAGGTACTTATGCATTTACTATACATGTATATTCACATGTTCTATATCTGGCATCGGTGTATTTCCCAAAATGTATCCCTCTTGGACCTGGAACACCTCTTATTGTGTGGCCACCGGTATTCAGCCTCAGCTGCACGTGGTGTGAAAAATCCCCCCACTTTCTGCTGGGGCTGGGGTCAGCTGAGAGCCATCAGCTGGGAAATTTAGAATAGCATGTATAATTTAATGAAATTTAAAATAATTTAAACCCCTACAACATGCAGGATGGAAAGCGACTTTATATATTGGATGTGTACGTGATCTATGGCTTGCAACACACAAGTGGCTGAGTGTCTGCAGGATGAGGAGCGCTCGGAAAAGCTGGCGCTGGGTTGGAGATGGGCCAGGCACGCGGTGCCGCTGCCACGGCGTGGGGGAGTGTTTGCGTCTGGGGGCTTGGCACAGCCCCACGGAGAGGGCTGTGCCAGACACAAAGTGCAGCTCCACATTCAGCTCCCCCAACCATCGAGCTTTCTAAATCTGGAGCTTCGTTTCAGGGCTGCCTCTTGTAATGATGGGAAGATTATCTGCTGTGGTTTATGCATGTTTTTCTGTGACACAAAAAAGGATTTTTGTAATTCTGCAGATTGTTTCTGTTTCTCTTTTTGTTCTGGTCTTTTGGCTTCTTCTCTTTTTGTTTGCTTTCCTTTTAAATTTTTTTTAATATATATCTCTTTTTTTTCCCTTCATGCTTTTTCATTTTCTCTTTTTTACCTTTGCCTTGCTTCTGTAAGGGTTGAAATGGGTGAGACTCCTAATACTTACACCCTAAATTTGAGGTCACTTAGTAAAATATTTACTGAGCCTCAGGGTCTTGTCTGTTAAAAATTTTCCCTATCATGAGAAGGAATTAAAGCACAGATATCAGTGTGATGTTTATTTAACTTGCTCTTGAAAATTTTAAGATCAATGTAAACATTAGTCACCTACAGCCTAAGTTTGGCTGGCAATTTATTTCATGAAAAGTTACCTTAAAAGAAAGTAGAGTTGATTTCGTCTCACCTTGCTTAAATCATCTACTGTGTAGATGTTTACTCCAAGCTTGTCTGCACAGCCTCCTTTTATGGCTAACCCAGTGAAATAGGCACGTTCCGTCTGAGATTTATTAGGCTGATTTCAGACTAAGAAATTGCACCTTAGAAGATCTTGACTATCGCATGACTTGATTCAAGATGGCTTTTGCTCCTAAATATTATAGCTGCACCAAACAGAAATTGATGGACATCAGTAGTTTGAAATCCAACCCTTAAAAATTAATGGTAAAATAGAATTCAAAAATCTGTATTGATCTGATTACCCTCATGTAGTTTGATTATTTAACACTTGCTGACAATAAATTCTAAATTTTCTTTTTGGGTTCCAACATCAGCTACAGAAAGATACCATCTTTCTCTTAAACCTTTCTTGCAGTAAACAAATATATTTGAGTTCATTATGCTCACTGAAAAAAACTCCAACCTATCAAGCATTAGTTTCTTGTCATTCAGATTCACTTACTCATTGAAAATCTTAATTGAATAATTTTTTACAGTGATTTATATTTGTAGATGTTTGTCTAGTTAACTTTTAACTCTTCTTAGTAGAACAAGCTCCTGAAACTATCACTGAAAATGAAGTAGGTTATATAAAGTGGTGTGATCATCAATAGCGGTTTCCAACCAGTGGTTAGACCGACATCTGTCAGGGACCATTCATTTTCTTTTTTGCTTGACATTCTTGCTGCTGCTTTCCTAAATTTTTTTTCGAATGCAATTTTTGTGTAAATAAAATCCATACATTTTTGTCAAGTTTATGAATCCACCTCCTAAAGGAAGACATGTAAATCAGCAAAATAACTCACTAAAGAAAAAAAGAGATTTAAACTCAAATGCTCCAGCATATATATATGCATAAGAAAACCTCTGCTCATGATTGGAGTTGAGAACCTTTTGGTTCCTATGATAGTTTAAAACTGTTAAACTTTCTTCAAAGCTTAAAAAAATTCTGACTTTTCCCAAGCATATCACAATTGGTCTCTGCTATGGGCCTGTATTTGGCCACATCGAACTCGTGGTGCCTGCTGCTGGACAGTTTCAGTCAAGCTCTAACAATGGAATGAGAACGTGCTGTCACTTGGTGATACTACAGGGAGAACCCCCAGCCTGCTGTGGCAGACAGCTCTGGTGGCTACCACGGCTGTGGTATGGGATGCAGGCAAAGAGAGATTTTGGCTCATGGTCCCTGAGATGGAAATTTAATGCCTTTTAGCACCAGCCCTGTGTTAGATGCTAAAGATGCCCTGATTATTAGAGCAGGTTGAAAATTTTCCAGTGGAATGCCTCTCTGATGGAAAATGCTGATTTTACAGAATTGAAACATTTCACAGGAACATGTTGATCCCATTGAAAGTTTCAATGGAAAGCAGGCAGGCAGGCAGGCTGTCCAGGAAGCCTGCACTTCTGGTTGCATGCCAGCCTAGGCTCCCCTGGCTCTCTGCTCCCCAGGCAGCTGCTCCTTCAGCTTCCTGACACCCCGACCAGGCCTCTGCCTCAGCAGTGGGGTGGCTGGGGGGAGGGAAACATAAAGTGGGGAGGCACTGGTCCCCTCACAATCACTTCTTTCCACAGAAGAGAAAGTCTGTTTTCTAGGCTGATCTACCAGCAAGGTGATACTGACAGTATTTGCTTTCTTTTTCCTTGCACATCACATACTTACAAATATGATCCTAGGTACAAAGTATTTAGTATATTCACACCGAAGTAATGATGTGGCTGGTAGTGCCTGAAGCACTTATTCCCTTTGACAAGCACCAAAAAAAGGACATATTCACTGTGCAGACTGTCATGATGGTGAACAAAATTCACATTTTTTCTCTGGACATACATAGAGTTGTCCCAGTAGAAACCCACCAAACAAAAGATATATCTGCCAAAATGTGTATATATATATATATGTACACACGTGTGTGTGTGTATGTGTATATATATGTACATAGGTGTGTGTGTGAATATATATATATTCACACACTTTCTTTCTTTCTTTCTTTCTTTCTTTATTATATGTTTACTGTCAAATTTGCTCAGGTGAGCATAACTAGCCTCATTTTTCCTCATCCAGCCTAGAAACCAGATTTATGGGGAAAAGAAAAAGTGTTTGATTAGAAATGCCTTTCATATATTTTAATAGACACCATAGGAATTTCTAAGACCAGCTAAAAGAACCTTCCATACATTTTGGTTAATATGCCTGCTGACTTGAGCTTTGTCATTATGGTCATAACCTGAGCTTAGAATTCTGTTTTGGGGCATTTGTGGTACGACAGGCACCTGTAGAAATCAGTTGTCTCATCACTGTTCACATAGGCTGTGTCTTCATGTCTGTTCTATTGGCATGTGCAAGCTAAATGCCTCATTACCTTTATACACTCAGTAAAACTACTAACATGGAACTAATTGTTTCTGAAATATTTTGGGTGATTTGGATTAAACAAACAAAAATGTCCCAATCTATGTTCTGCATGTTACCACCTGAGGAGAAATACTAGCTATGAGTTTTTACGTGCACATGCTTACAGGTTTTGGCTTGCATTGAGGTGTCACACTGCTGATCATTTCTGTGCTATTTCCTCAAATTTGGTAGGTGGCACACATACAGTACCTCCAATCAGTGAATTAATAAATAACGACACCTGCATATTAAGAAAAGTTTAACAAATAAGTGCTCATAATGAAAGTCAGTGTTGTGGGCTTTTTCTCCGTGGTTTCACTGGCAGTCGTGCTTTTGATCTGGGAGCTGTTAGGGGCTGTTGCACTACAGATGAAAGGAGTTAGAAAATTCCATATCATAATGCAGTTAGATCAGTAATTCATGGTGCAGGTAATTCACAATGACTTGCTGGTCCTTTGATTGCACACGGTTTATGACTATTAGCAGTTTCCCCTTTCAAATTTGTATGCTTCCATACTTCCTTTCTGACCTCTTTTTCATCATTTATAGTCCAATTTGGTAGTGAAAAAACATAACTGGTGCTCAAGTGCATGGCTGTCATTCAAACCTCAATGCGTTAGTGAGCAGTCTGACATTTGTGACTATGAAAAAAAAAAACATTAAGCAGGTGTACTGAACACTAACCAGGTCCCTCGAACAATGCTTTATGGGATTCACAACTTGCCTCTAGGCTATAAACCTGATTCAGCCTGAGTTTTCAAGGTAGTTTTAATCTTGATATTTACACTCGAAATGTATCTTACATTAGAACATAATTGCAATAGAAATGATACAAATACATTTCAAATGGAAGGTCACAGGAAGATGTGTTACTGCAGGAGATTTGCAACGATGTGTTCTTTGGGGTTTGACAATTATCAGTCCTCAGTTTGTAAAATCAAGGGCTGCATCTTCAGCCTCAGTAAATTGGTTTGCTCACAGGGGTCCTGGCTCTAACAATTTCTTGCTACTCTTCTAAGGGAGTAAGGTTCAAATTAAAACAAACACAAAAAAATGCTATTTAATCACTTTCAACATAGTCATCTGCTGTACAGGTGTGCACATATCACATTTTATTTCAGTTATACTTACCAGGTTTCTGGGAACTGATGCTGCGGCTTTACAAAGGAAGAGAGATTTCTACAAGATGCCTGAATAACATCAGGTAAATATGTTAAAAGAAGTTACTGTTTTGTCTCTAAAAGACTAATGTAATGTTGAAGTTGCTAAAAAAGGGCCCCAGAAAGAACACTGTGAACATTTGAGTAGTCAAGTAGGAATAAGAACTGTGAGTCTGAGAACTAAACACTTCCTTAAGGTGTTCAACTAAAATAATATCTTTATATATTAATATAAAAACTATGCCAAAGTTCTCCCATGGAATCCCTCCCAGCTTCCAGTAGGCAGTAGGTTAGGGACTTCCTTTGCCAGAGGGCATCCGGATCACAGTGCTTAATAGCCATTGATAGACATATCCTTCATGAATTAGTCTAATCTCCTTTTGAACCCTGTTATACTTTTGGCTTCTGCAGCATCCTGTGGTAAGGAGCTCCACGATTTAATTGTACATTGTAATGAAAAGTGCTTCCTCTTGTTTGCCTGAAAATTGCTGCTCAAAGTTGTGAGTGGGAGCATTTGCCTACTACATCTGCTCTCTTTTGTTTAGAAGACAGAGCTGGTTAGTCTGTTCAAAGTCTTATCCTTTTGTCTCTCATGATAAAAAAATCCATAGCTAACAGAAGGTAGAGAACGACATTTTGAGACTGCTTCAGCACCAGTGTATATGTACCAAATAGCAGAGTAAACAGGTAATTCAATTGTGAATACTTTATTTTGATATTGTGCCCTGGGTTGGTATGACACTTGGGAATTTTGAAAGCAGGAGTAACATAGGAAGGCTCTGACAAATGTTTTCAACACGTGCTCACACACATGGACGTACATTATCAGACTGTTTCTCAAGTGATGTGTGCTCATGCCCTTTGTGTAGTATTTTTTTTCAGAAACGTAGAGAGATTTTGTGGGCAAAATGTGGCAAATTCATGGAAAGTGTGGAAAAGACCACACAGAAAAACTGTTTGAATAGTCAGCACTGGCAGCAGCTTGTGAGCAATAACAGCAAAAAAGAAAGTGGACCTTTGCCTCCTTCTCACCTTCTCTTTTGCTTTGGACAGGGTTGCCAGGTGGTGTCCATGCCCTGTTTGAAATGGCTGACACAAGGACAGTCCCACACCAGCAACTGAAAATGCAAGATGACTTCCATATTTTGCTGCTTGAGTCATGCTATGAATTTAGTTTTGCCTTTTTTGCTTGGAAAAGATGAGAGAAGTTTTGTTCAACTTTGTGAGGGAAAAAAGTATGTTGTTTTAGGATTACAGTATATTTTTTAGATCCAGATGAAGGCTCCCTGGGTTTGTCATTCTCTCCCTCTATGAATAAAAAAAAAAACTAAGAAGAAAGAAAAAGAAATACACAAGCAAATATATTGAATTTAAAATTTTAAAAAATTAAATGCACAAAATATTTATATATTTTTCTAGAATAAGTTTAAATGAAACATGAGGCATTGCTGAAACATGGCATTTTGATATTTTCTTGGATAAATTATACACAGAGTAGATTATTTTCCTGGCTGTTTTGAAATGTAAATTATTTAGTCAGAATATTTTTAACTTAAGAATTTCCTCCTTCTCCATCCAGGTATTTTTTCCCACTCCCTTTTGTATTTTGTTCTTTCTTTTTTCTCTAAGTACCACTAATTTTTTCTCACAGGCCTACAAAAAAATTCAACCTTGACTCTTGATGTTTCCATGTCAAAGCCTTGTTGAACAAGCTGGATGTAGCTCAGTAGGTACAGAACAAAACAAGCCAATTTTTTTTTCTAACTTGAGAGGAAAATAAACCCCCCATTTGTTTTATTTTTTTTATTGTCTTCTTACTTGATTTATTGTTTAAGAGGGCATAAGCCCCCTGACTGTTATTGCTAGAAGACCTACAAAGCAAATAATAATTTTTTTGTTAATGCAAATACATTTCCTAGCATAGCAAGACCCTAGTCCTTACTAACCTTTGAGGCAATTCTGCAGAAGAGTAAAACAGTGATTAATTTTAAAGCCACCTTCATGCTTTAGGCCTCACTCTACATTAAACCAGTTTTGGGGGCCTGAGGATGCTCTTTTAGGCAGTGAAATGTCTGATAAGTTCCAACTATCCAAAGTGCCGTACGTTACGGACAAAGTACAGTTAAAATTTGTCTCTGGGTAAGAAAGAGGTCATCTTCAGGATGTAAATGAGTGAGTCTATTTACTATTTATATTATTTTATTGGATATTTTCTGGATTGTCTTCTAACAGAAAGGAAAGTTGAGGTTTTCAATGAATTATGATTCAATGAATTAAAATCAAGTTGTTATTATAGCCTCACTGACAGAAAAAGATGTAAAAAACAAAATAAAAACTTTGATATTTTTCTTTTTCCTGCTAGCTTATTCTCCAACTTTAAATGGTTTTGCAGATTTGATGATGAATGTATTGACAAATGTCTTCGAATCTGAATCTACAGTTCTAGATGTGAGAAAGAGCAGACTCTTCTCAAAAAAAAAACCCATAAACTTGAGAGCTAATGCTATTATGAGTTTAACTTACAAAGGTTTTGAGGCATTTTTAAGATTTCAACTTAAAAAAAACCCCAGTGTTTCAGCAAAATAGCTGATTGCGGTGGTAGTATGAAGACTACCAAGACTGTTATAAAATGGGAGCTGAAACAAAAGGCAAACAGTGTCTTTTTTCTTAGGTACAGGAAACATTTACTTGGTTTACCAAAGCAGCTCTTGGAAACTGTTGGAAAAAAATGCCCTGTAGCTTAGCAAGCTTAAAGAAAACAATTTCATAAACATAGATTTATTTTTTTGTTGATGCTTTGCAGGGTAAAAAACCCCAGAAGGATTAGTCTTCTGTTCAGAATATTTGGCTGTTTCTTGCAGGTGTTTGGTTTTGAAAATGTTTGGGCAGAACACCAATAATTTGGTTTATAGATTACAGTGTTGCCCAGTTTCCTGCATGTTATTGCGATGTGGAACAATACCATTAAACCACGCCACATCTGCTGTGAACCTTTTCTGGGGTTCTTTTTGCCTTTTTAGACTGCGCGTCTCTTCACAAAGCATTTAAGTGTGTCTTGGTCAGTTACCTCAGCTGTTTATCCAAGTAGCTACAGGACATCTCTTTCAAGATAGCTTACAGGCACATCACATTTCACCTTCCTGAAGGGGAAGAGGCCAGGAAACCTGATTTCAAAGGTCAGCATTGCCAAAGCTTTCTGATTTCCATAAAGATGCCAGACAGTGACATCATATCTACTGTATGTTCCTATTCTTTACGGCTGGAACTTCATTGCATGATGGAAATGTTGCAGGGGAATGACTGATCTTGACTTTCACCAGTGCTGTACTAGGCAAAAGTAACAAATGGTGTTATTGTTGAAGCCTGTGAAACAACATTTGTAGTCATGGTTGTAGCTGGAGCCAACGACAGAGGCACTGAACCAGATCCTACATAGAACTCAAACCTTGCCAAGGTCACATGTTATTTTATTTATTTATTTTAACTTGACTAAGTAGGGTTTTGATCATTTAACCATGGCCCCTGTTCATAAGAGTCCTATGGGCTTGTGAGAAAACAACTCTTTGGTGTTTTTAAATATGATTTCAATCAAATATTGTTATTCAAAACAAATGTTTTCACCTACCACATCATGTAACTGTAATCTGTGCTTTTGCTTTCAAGTCTTTTATAGTAAACACAGGTTAAATGACCACATAAAATAATTAACAGTGGCCTTGTGTAAAAAACAAATACCTTCAGAAATAAGACTGAAAAACCCTAATCTCTAATGTACTCAACCAAAACAGCATTCTATTGGCCAAATTCTAAAATACTGGCTTTTGAACCATGACTGTAATAAGCTTCCCTAGAACTGAATGCAGGCCACTTGCTGCAGGGATGTGTTCTCAGCTGAAGGGTGCATGTTGAGAGTGATTATTAGTGTTTTTAATTACATCACAGCAAGTACTGTAATAAGTAGATACATTATTTTTCAGTTCCATTTCTCAGCCATTCATTCTGTATAAAGATGTGGCTGAGTTCTGCTCAACACCTGACACATGCTTCTCAAAAATGGCTCCATTTCAAATGTAAGTGAAGTGATCCCTGCACAGAAGGCCTAATGTAGAAAATTATTGAACCCTCATGTTACTGATGGAAGTCAGGGTGACTTGTTGCTTAAAAACCCTTTCTGGACATTGCCATCTTATAGTGGCAATTGTTTGGGTAAAAAAAGTTATACAGTACATAAATGTTATCACATTTTTATTCTTT
Organism: Cnemophilus loriae; assembly: GCA_013397755.1. Classification (NCBI taxonomy): domain Eukaryota; kingdom Metazoa; phylum Chordata; class Aves; order Passeriformes; family Corvidae; genus Cnemophilus; species Cnemophilus loriae. Next base: position 1,782,330 of record VZTF01003389.1, read on the forward strand.
ATGCTAAATCACAGTGAAACTCCTAATGAAAAAAAAAAGAACAAGGAATAGTGCAACTTGTAAAATAAAGCTTTTGCTAAGTACTCTCAGTCTTCCCAGCTTTACTAGAAAAGCTGCCATGAGCCATCTTTTTAATAACTTTAGGAAATATTATGTTACAAAGTTACAAACATATATAAAGGCCCACTAAATGTTATGTCAAACTTAAGGGTCTGACCTTTTTAACCTCAAAACTACAGATGTTTTAACCAACCTGCATTCATAAAAGAAATATTGATAGACCCTTAACTCTTGTGAAGCCAGTGATCACTGGCATGAAGAAAAGAAATAACACATTCTGCAATATGTTACAATAAATCTATATACAACATAGTTTATAGATTTGTAAGTTTTAGATTGTCATGATAGTTTTCTGTGTTTATCAACAACATTAAAAAAACCTCCAAAAACCAGTAAGCAAACCTGGAATACCACAAACCAATCAATAAAGTTTAAAAGTTCCAGTGAAGCTAACCTATAACAGGTCCTTGTTTGGAGAACATGCTCAAGAAACACATGTGCCTTTAAGAGGTCTTGAAAGAATTTACACCCATGGACCATTACCATTTCCAAACACCCTGCAGCTTTACCAGCCCAACATGTGCTGACTGTATATCACCATGACCCTTTCACTAAAGCTCTTTTGACTGGAGTGCTTTTAATACCCACTTTCTCAGCTGAGCTCAGGAGTGATTTGTTTTACATGCCACATTAATCCTTTCCACATTTTCTGGATGAGGCAACCACAATTCCACTTGTGAGGTGTTTCTAAAGCACAGTTATAGGAATAAAGCAGCAGGGTCCCAGACTTGACAACTTCCCTTCGGGCGGCTGACAAAGTGGGCTATCATGGCTGGTGTGGGAGCTAGCACTTGTGCCCGGCAGCAAGGGTGGCCTGCTCTCCATGGTTAGTCGGAGGCCCAGTTATTGTTGGCAGTTCAGCCACAATTAAAACCCTGTAGGGATCTACGTAGATTTAATGTCCAGTGAATGCTGATGCAGATTAATAAAATGCAGCTCGTCTTTTATAAGCTTAAGATGAAATGCAACAGAGAGAAACAGAACTGAAAGTATAAATCGCAGCTCCGTAAAACCCAAGAAGTTTATGCCTCACACCTACGCGATTGGAGGAAAAGAGCATTTTATAAACGGGCAATTAGTGTTCAGTGTACTGGCTTTTATTATGTGGTAATTTTACAGTTTTCACTTTAAAGACACCCCAAAAAAATCAAAGGCCAAATGAATTTCTGTTGTATGCATTTATGAGCTTTCTGCATTTATAATGTTAGCTCAATGTTACTAATGTAGGGGTATGAAAATTTAGTGTTGTCAACAAGGCTAACAGAGTGGACCAACCAATTATAAAACTGTTTTTACATGTCAGCGCTGTGCACATTTTATTAACAAGTTAGTATTATACTCCATTTTTTATGCGTTAAATCGAACTGTACAAGTAACTGCAGGACAAAAATTATGTTTCTACACAATTTAATTTATTGCTCTTCCCCCATAAATTTTACTTACAAGTTCAGTGGTCTGAGCTGAACTATAAATTAGAGTGAGGTGAGTCTTATATACAACTTGATTTACTCTGGTAATTTCTGAAGGAAGTATCTGAATCCACATGCTTGTCTACAATTGTCTTTACAGCAAGATGAAGCAACGGTATAAAAAAAGCAGTGGCTGATCAAGAGTTTTCTGTTAAAGGCTTTTACGCTCACATACGAGTCTGTTCAACAAAACTTCAAATAAAAAAAGTAGCTTCCTGAGCCATTCATGATGTGTGGCAGGTGTCACCAGATGGTGCCATTTCAATCTTCCACACTATTTCTCCTTTTTTTTTCTTTTACTTAAGCATGTAAATAAATATTAGGTCCTGGAATGATATACTTATTTTTTAAATTTGTGTTATTAGAGTTGTGTGTGAAGGGAGCTGTATTATTGGAAGGTGAGGTTGCTATTTGCTTTGATCTCATACTAAAATCTGTTCTTCAGGTGGAATTGTCGCTTGTAATCCCAATTTTACTGATGAGCTGAGACTCTTTAACAAGGGAATTACTTGTATGCTGTTTGATTCTCTCTGTTTCAGTACTTATTTATATGTGTAAATAAACCAAGTTATACTTAGAATATAACCAGAGGCCACATATTTGATTTCCCTGATCTGTGAAGACACCAGCAATTTCTCTGCAGGGGGACAACAAAGATCTCTACACAAATTCTGTTCCTGTAGTTTGCAATGAGATGTTTGTCGATTTTTTAAGATATGCTAATTTTGAGATATGCTAATTACCTGCACCATCACCTAGATGGTGGGAGCACCCAGCGTTTTCATGGGTCTCCTGGGCATCAAGTAGAACCTCTCTGCCAGCTTTGCCAGCTGCACATTAAGACCCTGTCCAACACACTTTTTCGGGTTTTTCTCTTTTCTGACTAAATGCTGCCGGAGAGCTCAGAAGCACAGAAACATCAGCATATCTTCTTCACATTTTCTTTCTGAGAAAGTATTACTGGTATAGAAGCTCTGACCCTGAACTCACTCTTCCCACCTTCACCTGACTGGCTATTTCAAATAAATCTCAAAGCTCTTGGGCAAGGAGAAGTACGACTGAGCCACTCTTTGTTGTTAGTAGGATACAGAGGGCAATGTGAAGTATTCAAGAAATAAATTTTGCTGTCATTAAGGAGGTGTTGGATCTAGTGAAGAAGTGAGAAAAAACTATTTGTGACACTATGATCATCATTTCCCCAGCACAGCACATTGACCACGTTCCAGGATCACATGTGATCTGAGTGTGGACATTCACTCCAGGAGGGTGAAGCTGATATGCTGTACCAAAAGCCCAGGAGCACTCTGAGTCATTCTAACTTGTGTCTGAAGCTTCTTCTAAAGCTCTGCATTTGAGGGAGACTGCACGGGTAGCACCAGTCTGCACTCCAAAAGGAAAAGGACCACCTTTCACGGAATAACCAGTCAGCTGAATATTGCCAGCTGTACAGCAATCCCATTTCACAGAATTGAAGAATCATGGAGTCACAGTTTGGGTTGGAAGGGACCTTAAAGATCATCTAGTTCCAGTCTCCCTGCCACGGACAGAGACACCTTTCACTGGACCAGGTGTCTCAGAGCCCCATCCAACCTGGCCTTGAACACTTTTCCTGTTTCGGGCATCCATAACTTCTCTGGGCAACCTGTTCCAGTGCCTCACCACCATCACAGTAAATAATTTCTGCTAAGTATCTAATCTTAGATTAGAGAGTAACCTACTCTCTTTCAGTTTGAAGCCATTCCCTCTTCTCCTGCCACTACATGCTCTTGTAAACAGTCTCGCTCCAGCTTTCCTGTAGGCTCCCTTCAGGTAATGGCAGGCAATTAGGTCACCTCAAAACGGTCTCTTTTCCAGGCTGAACAAAACAGATTTTTGGACTCCCTCTGGCAAGCTCCAGGCAGACTGGCACATCTTTGCAAGACATCAGCACTGTGCACTGATATTCTGTCCAAGCCAGTGGAGCTCTGGTCATAGGGCATTGTGTCCACACTGACCAGCCTTGCTCACTTGCTCAGCTTACACAGAGCATTGAGCTGACAGCATCAGTCTGTCTGCTCTTGGAGCTGGCTGGCTCAACACGAGCTTGGCTCCTCCTGCCGGAGCACAGGCACTGCCCTCAGCCCTAAAGGGTTGGTGTGCACTGGTTTGACCACACTACCTTTTCCCATATCTGTACCTTTGGCTCTTGAGGAGTAATTCAATTTCCTGAATTTTCACTCACTTTTCTTTCTCTTTAATAAAGTCTCTCTTCCATAGAATAGGCGATTTTATATACATTGAGGGGAACAGCCCCCCAAACTCCTCCCAGTAGGTCCAACCTATTAAAATTATTTGTAGCCACCTATACATGGTAACATCACTTACTGTATGTCACAGAAATTAGTCACAGAAAATTCTGGGCTGTAAATACTATCCAGACAAACAGCTTTTCAAGATGATAGTCTAGATTGAACAGAAGAAAACTTTAGATTCCTTTAGCAAGACAACTTCCTGAAGTTTTGATTGTATGTGGTTTTTTTTTAGTATGTACCCAAAATGGGAATATTTTATCAACTTGTTTTGTAGAGCAAACAGAAATACACCTTTATCTGCTCGTCTTTGGAAATTATTACTTATAGGCTTGGATTGCTTTTCTTTTTATTGTTTTCAGTAGCCATTTAATAAGAGCTTTCTCATTACTTGTACCTCAGGATACAGATTTTGATTGTAAAAAAGACAACATGAAAATAACAACTGTTGAGCTTTTTAAAACACTCAGATAGCTTTTGATCACTTTCAAGATCACATACTTGCAAAATTCTTTTATATGCCAGTTCAAAAATCAACTCAGCTGTATTTTGTGTTGGTATATAATCTGAGCCACAAAAATTGCCTACTTCTCTTTTGCCTTTGGGCAATTTTTCAATCTTAGCTAAACCAAGTCCATAATGTACGCCTGCTGGCCAACATTCCAGGTAAATGAATAGCTTTTAAGGAAAAATTATGCTGTTTTTCAAAAGCTTGACATTTTTAAAATACAAGTCCAGAATTGAAACCTTCAATAATTTTTCCATGCCTATATGTTGCAAGCAGAAAAATGTTGCACAAATGAATACATCTGGGATTATTTTCAAGCTGTTATTTCCCACTAGGGAAAATATTTAGAAATAAGGCTCATTTTTTTTTTTTCTGTGCTGAAACTACAAAGAGGCCAGCCATCTTGATGCTTTTCCAGATTTTTTTAATGGTTTTACTGATATTATATAGTGACTTTACTGCCCTGTTTTGTATGCCCTTATATTCACCAATAGTAAGCATTTACGTTGGGTTTATTCCAGTTTTTAAATCTGTTTTGTGGCATTTATGACCTAAAGCTAATAAGGACATTCAGTGTTTTCTTGTAAAATATTGAAAATACCTTTTACCATGAAAATAAGAGGGAAATATTTTTAAAATAAAAAAAAAAAAAAAAAAAAAA
>VZTF01003389.1:1794498-1807778 GCA_013397755.1 Cnemophilus loriae
ACAGACGGGGTTGTTTCAATCGGCGTTCAAACGGGACACCCTGCGCCTAGGCTCTCCCTGAGTTTCTGCCTACGCGGAATTGTGCCGGCCGAGCGCAGGACGTCGCCCTGCGATCGCTTCCACGCCGATGGCCCCCGGTCTGCTCTCCACATCGACATTCCCTAACGCTTCCCACGTCTCCCCGTCCCGCCATCCCGGCGCGGCACGCGGGCGGCCCGCGCTCGGGCGCCCCCTGGCGGCCGCGCCGGGAGGCGNGTCTCCTCTGAAGTACTGAATCCAGATCTGGGGTCCCTCGCACAGGACGGACATTGACCTGTTCGAGTGATTCCAAAGCAGGGCCACCAAGTTGATTAGAGGCACCTCTCCTGTGAGGAAAGGCTGAGAGAATTGGGGTTGTTCAGCCTGGAGAAGAGAAGGCTTTGGGGTGGTTTAATTGCAGCCTTCCAGTACCTGAAGAGAACCTACAAGAAAGATGGAGAGGGACTTTCTCCAGGAGCATATAGTGACAGAACAAGGCAGGAAAGCTTTAAACTGAAAGTGAGGATGGTGCCCAGAGAAGTTGAAGATGTCACATCCCTGAAAGTGTTCAAGGTCAAGTTGGATGGAGCTCTGAGACACCTGGTTTAGTGTAATGTATCCCTGCCCGTGGCAGGAGGCTTGGAACTAGATGATCTTTAAGGTCTCTTCCAACTCAGGCAGTTCTATAATATGTACTTCAATACATTCATTCCCAAAAGCTAATTAAAAGCCTAGGCTATGTAATTCTGCAACATTTGTATCAGGGTTGTGAATACTTCTTGAGAAATAAGGCATTGGAGTATAGGTGTAAGGTGAGAGATTGCAGATTTTTAATTAATATTTCTTTGCTGCTGGCAAAGTATTTATCCATGTCAAATACCTACCTAAGTTAAGTTGCATGGAAAACTGATTCAGATGCCTTTGATCTCAGCTCACCCAAAATGCCCTCAGATGGAAGTAAAAATTTTGCAGAAATAGCCATGCACTTTTGAGGTGGTGCTTCTGAAACCATATAGAGGGACTGGGAATGGCTCCAGCTCAAGGACTGACATGTTCCCGTCCACAGCCCACCACTCCAGCCTCCCTCCCCTTCCAGTTCCACCCACAGCACCAGCCCTTTCCTTTCTTCCTTTTAAAGTTGTTGCCTGGGACTTTTTATTAGCCATTTAGCCCTGCTCAGCTGTACAGCATGAAGAGTGCATATTTTTCCTTCTGCTTAGTGTTGGCTTTATCAGTAAAATTTAGCTGGTGCTTGATGTTCAGATGGGTGAAGAGATGATGGTGGGAGGGGGGAATAGCCCAGGCCAGCTGTGTGTATACTGACTGCGCATTTAAGCAAAGGCAAAAAAGGCAGCCTGGCTACAAAAGGTAAAATATTACAGGCTATATCACAAGGTTTGGATGTGAACATACGTGCACAATACTTCTTTCACAGGATTCCTTCTGTAAACTTTGTCCTTTACTGGCTGATTCAGTCCTCTGTAATGAAAAAGTTGCCCCCTTTGAACTTGCCTGACTTTTCTTTCTTTTCAAAGAATAGTAACAACAGAAACTAAAACAAAAGACAGAAGAAAATGTACCCCAGCGTATGTTAAAAGAATCTTTCTTGGAAAATAAAAAGCCATGGTACCACTGGGATGGGCCATTCTTGGAAAATGAAAAGCCGTTGTACCACTGGGATCGGCCCTTCAAAACCTCTGAAATTTTGCCATAGCCTCCACAGCTGCTACAGAAATTCATTTGATACAGAGCTGCATTCCCTTTATGGTTAATTCACACTTATCCGGTGGGTGACCTCTCCAGCTCGCAGACAGGGCAGTAAGTGTGAAGTCACCTGAATCCAGAAGCAGTACAGCTATATTTGTATCATCTGCATTCCCTAGTTCAGAGAGGTGCCATATGAAGCATCAGCTTTTTTTCCTCTGCCTCTCTGATCTGATCTTGTTGGTTGCTGTAAAAGAAGTGCTGCACTGTTTAAGTTTTTGGCTGGCCAGGGTACCCCATTCATAGCCCTGGGTAACAGAAGCCTAAGTAAACCACGGACACCATGCACCCATGGAAACACCTGGTGATAATCCTTATCACATTGCTGTTACGCTTCCTAATTTACTGCTTGTCTCAGAGACGTTATTTCTTTGCTCTGTGCAAGTCTCCTTCAATAAACATGTCTTCTTTCTAGACCTTTGTTTGCAAGGTGTGCATGTCTTAATGCATACAAATTGCTCGCTAAATTTTTAACTACTTTAGGGCACTTTGTAATCTGATGGAATCCAGACTATGTTTGATAAGGATACAGATTCCTAGAAACTTGCTGGTCCATGTTTTAATAATGAATATCATTGTGTGACTTGACAAACATCTACTTTTTGAATAAAATTGTTCTACCTTACATATACAGATTCAGGGGACCCCAGTGATACTACGGCTTTTCATTTTCCAAGAAGGATTCTTCTAACACAGTCACTGTGCTGCTAAGTGATACAACCCCAGGAACACTCCTAGAAACCTAGAGAACTGGAAAGTATTCAATCAACATATCAGTTTATTGCTAAAGCAAGATCATATTCCAGTGGAGAGAATATGAAAACCAATACACCAATAGACCACAATATTTTATTAACTACTGAGTGTTTTAAAACACAACAATGTGCAAAGTCTTTGTGCAAATTGAGTGCCAGGTTTCACTTTTGGACATTGAATGTTACTATTTTGATAGATTTTAAAAGATTCAGTCCAGTAAATACAAAACTGACATGTGTGCACCAGAGCAGCAAATTCTAAAAATGCACATGATGCACAAAGAGCCCAGAATATTTATTCTTCAAGTATACTGTGTTTCGTATGTTGTCTGATAGCTGTTAGGAGTGCTCAAAGAATTACTTTGTAATTGCACTCTCACAGGATGTCCTTTTGTTTTTCAGAGGAATATTCCCCAGTGTTTCTCTTTTCATTCAGATGCCTTGAGCATGACCACAGGACGACATTATTTCCCCCTTACCATACAGGAATATGTATCAACATAAGATCCATGCCATGCTGTTGTTCAGTAATTTATTTCTCTCTTGTTTCTCTGTTTCTAGTGGAAATACATGATCCAAACCTGAGCAAACTGACTGCAAACATTTTTGTTAACCTTATAGGCTTCGATTCAGAATCTGTGGTACGAGAGAATCCGCCGTGCAGGACAGGGGTGTAATTCCATCAAGGACTTCTTATGACCTCATAAACCATGAGAGCTGGCATGGACTTTAAGGGGCACCACATGGTTGAATTCCCATGCATCATTTTGAAAATGTGGGGCTTCATTTGATATTGCAGAAGGATACCAGACCTACCATGTCAAATTGTTTCTCTTTCTTCTAAAGGAGCCACCCGCTTTATGTTACAGTCAGTCCTCTTTGGTAGCAAATGAAATATGCCATTCTGGAAAATTAGTATTTTCTCTGGCAAAATGAACTTGAAAAGTGAGTTTCATAGAAAAGCACATGTTTGGGTTATATTCTTTTAAATAAACTTTCTGAAATGATGGCAGTAAATTCAAGGAAAGGTGCGGTTTGTGCAGGACTGGCTTTGCTTGCAGATTTCTAAGTAAGAGACATTTTAAAAAAGCTAGTTCGTACATCAGTTAGAAAATACAGGAATAGAATTGTTGTGTGTCAGTTGAAAAAGTAGACCATGTTAAGCCCAGTTTAAGTCAAGCTAGGTAAGTTAGCTCAAATTGCTGATGCCGAATGACCTAAGTTAAAAGTTACTTAACCTAAAGCGATTCAACTGTATTCAGTACACCAGTTCTAGGATTCTGGTGTTAGGAATTTCCAGGGGTTCAGTAAGATTGACTTGAAGTTTCAGTTGGTGAGATTTGTTCTATTACTTTTGTAAGGAGCTTGGAGATTTCTTTTCTCCTGTCTTCTCCCAACTTAGATTTCGCCTGCTGAAACCAGTGTACAGCCATTGTGCAAATCTATACAAAGTTGATGGCTATCAGCCTAAAAATAAGGTCTGTCAGTCAGTGTGACTATGATTCAGGTAAATGTGGCAATAAAGACATAAACTAAGCGTGTCAGCTTAGCTTATTTGTCATGTATGACATCAGTCTTTAACTGGGAGATGCTCTAAAAATTGCTCATCATGATGAGTGTATACCGGGAAAGGATCTGTCCTTAACTGTGAGAGTACAGATAAGTGAACTGCCTAGTCTCTATTTTGCTCTCAACATTCTAACTAATTTTATTCCTAGATCGGTTTGTAAATAACAAAATCTTTGTGGCGTGGCTAGGTGATGTTCCTGTATTATATACATACCAGAATATGATATTTTTTGTTCAGCTCTAGGTAACAGATCATCTTGATATTAAAGGGGGAAAAAGGATACCTTCTACACAGAATGTCCAAAAACTGCTTGCTCTGGCCTTTCTGCTGCCTTAGTGTGAAATACCTGCTGTTTGTCATTCTCTGGGATAACTTTTGGACTACATCCATCACTGCTCTCTATGCTATATTGCAGTGAGAAATACATTTTTCCACCATGTGCATGACTTATCCATATATAGCACGATGAGTGCACACATTTCATGTATTCCAAGTCCTAGACCCAGGTAGAATAATTGCATTTCTTAAGTTTAGTTTAAATCTCATCTTAAAGAACTGCAAATGTGCATGTATGGGAGAAAGTTGGTTCTCTGGCGTTGGTATCGTAGTACAGTATATGTAGATTTTATACAAGAAGTTCCCACTTAATGACACTCAGAATTATTCCAGTTGTAATCTCATAGCTGAGATAGTTGATAAATTACAAGCATATGGAAGACTGTAACAGCCTTGGGATACAAGTTGTACCGTACTAGGTTAGACAGTTTGTACAGGAGGAGGATCCCTAAGGCTTGTTGAATAAATAGATGCATCTTCTCTGTACTCCATGAAAAATGATGTATGTTTTTGGTTTGTTTGTACTACTTTCTCCACATGAAACGTGTATTTGGTCCAACAATTCTGTGGTTTCCTCACTTTGTGATAATAATTAACACCCTCACTGAAGTCTTAGCAGTGTTGACATTTGTTTAGGGGCCTGACTCTGATTTTTGTTGCCGTTTTGCCTTATGTTACTTTCAATATGCAATTGAAACCATTTTCAAGAATCGAAAGGTTCAGGAGGTGTTGTTTTCTTGGTCTTACTGACCATTTAGAAACTCTTTCATCCAATATATCCTTCAGCCTTTGTGGAAAAACAGCCTCTCCAGCCAGGTGGGTCTGGGTTGATAACAGCAAGCTCAAACTAAAGCCAGCAATGCAAAGCTCTAAAGTTTTGGGGGTTGGGTTTTTTTGGGGGATTGTGCCTTTTTTTTTTTTTTTCCTTTCTTTCCTGAAGAAACAGAGGAATGGATATAACCAGTAAGAAAGTAAAACAGTCGTAATGCAACTGTTGTTTAGGAGGTAAACGTGTTAGGAGACAAAAAAAGAAAGAATATCTTAAACCTTACTTTAAAGATTCCTGAAGCTTTGGGGAAAATTAATTTTAAGAAATATGACAATGGTTCTCTACTCTCCCCAATAATCTTATAAAAAAGATTAATAGCTTTGGAGTAGATGTACATATTTTGAACTTCCTTTCTGGACAGAGCACAAAGAAAACCTGGCTTATTTGTGGTTGTAGAAGAATCATAGGTGGCTTTGTCTAAGAAAGGCAGGTAGCTGCCAGGGACATCCAAGCCTCCTTCCCTTTCCCTGTTCTTTTTTTCCATAATAACTTTTTTCAATATGTTGTCATTTTTTTCCCGAATTTCCTAAATAAAGTGAAACGTCAAATCAGCAGAGAATTAAAATGTATTTATAAAAAAAAACAACCAAAAGGGCATCTGATGTTTTACAGACATTCCAACACCTTCAGGAAATTTGAACTCACACCAAAGGGTCTGATATTCATTTGAATCTCCATCTGTGCTGAAGCACATGTGTGCACACAACACACATTGAACCACTACAGTGGAAAAAAAAAATCCCTGCTCTTAAATTATAGCAGCTCTCTACAATTCTTCTGTAACCACAAAGGCTTTGGTAGTTTTGAGACATTGCAGTGGCTTTGGGTGATCTGATCACAGAGCTTAGTTTTGTTAAAGAAATCCCTTTGCTGAAAGGTATGGAGAAGCTGTAGGAGAAACACAGGGAGCTGCAAGTTCACAGCATGAGGGTTTGGAGTAAAGGGGAAGGGTTCAAGAAGCTGTTGTGGCAGCAGACACCCTACAGCCAGAGTTAAGGCTGGAAACACTGCAGTTTTAGTTCCCTCACCAGAAATCCCCATGCTCGCAGGAACGGATATAGTCATTAGTCCTCAATGGGAATATGACCTTTCCCTTTAAGTATCTGTGTGATGCTTTTGATCCTTTTGACTCTCTCTAAGGGATAGATTAAATACGTGGCACAATGTCTACTCCTGAGTGAGGATTAAGCCTGGCTTTTGGAAGCAGAACTATATTGCCTAACCCATCACCATTTATCACATTCTCTGGGGACCTGTTCCCCATATTTCTTCCTCTCCCCCCAAACTTTTTGAAAATTCCCCTTCTCTGGGGTTTGATATCGATCTCAGCTGCGTCAGCCTTGGCTTTACTGTAGTTACTTCTGACTTTACACTGAAACAGGTCCTATGTCTCAGATATCTTGTTAAACAAAGTGCTATTCTGAGGCTCAGCTCTCGTGCAACCTGCGCTTTCTTTAACATATTTTTGTGTTTGAATTTTAATAATAAATACCTTAACATGATTTATAGTTTTGTATCACCCTGTATTTCAGTGGAATTCCCTGAGGATAACCCCTGCCTTTTAATACTTGTATTCTGATTTAATGAAGCAGTGAAACATATGATTACCTTCAGGACCTGTGTAAATCCCATTAACTTCGATTAAGCCCCAGAACATGCTTTAGTGCTTCACTAACCAGGGATGCTTAAGGCTAACACGCACATAAATGTTTTGCTGAATCAAGTCTTAGTGTTTTATTAATTTTTATTCCTGTTTCTCTTTTACTCTGTCTGATGCTATAATAATTTTGCTCATGTAGTATCCTTGCATGCTGCTTCCAAGTTAGAAGTTACACGGGGACTGAAGGTCTCATTCAGGAGAGGATAACATTAATCCGTTCTGCAGCTGTGAACCAGAGAAGCCCCAGCAAGCTTCTCAGTAAAATGAAAAAGTGATGGTATGCCACTCTGGCTCATAAAAATGTAATTTAAGCATTGCCCTCTCAATAAAAATATCACATTTAGGACACAGTAATCCCCTTCTGAACCTTATCTTACTTTTCAACAGCTCTTTGGACTCTTAGAATTGATGCACTTTGAATTTCCTGTTGGTCAGGTAGCCTGACTTTCTGCAGCTCCCTCCCACAACCACAGCTTTGCGTGTCGTTCTAAGCAGGCAATATCCAGTCACAGGCGGAAAGCGGAATCTGTGGTCTAAAATTCAGTAAATTCAGGAGCTTTAAGGTACTTAGTCGACAGACTTCAGAAGTACTACTGCTCAGAGCTGTGGCCTTTGTTGTATTGCACCAAAATGACTGAAACTTCAAAAATGCTTTTCAATTGTTTTCTCAAGGCTCCTGCCAGAATCTTTGCCTTCTTTTCATACTTTTTTCTTTTAATGAGCTCCTGATTTATGACAAGAAATCACCAGACACCTAGGTTCTCTGGGCTTATTAAAGCAGACAAATACTTTGGTGTTAGAAAATCATGGTGAGAACATATATTTTTTCCATACTAGATTGAATCATTGTAGGCAAGTGCCCCAATTCTCCTCCCAGCTACGGTCTGGAGGTATTTCAGCACAAGGAAAAAATAACCCTTTCCAGTTCCTGGCTCAATAAAGCCAATGTTTTCACTGGGGGCAGAAGGTTGATTCCTTTCTTGTCCCCACAGTATTCTGCATTTTGCCTATATCAAAAGATTTGCTTGCTCTGCCTTAGCATGTACAGTGTAGTTTATCTTCCAAATAGGAGTCATCTTTCCAGCTTCCATGTCTGAGCTGCACTGGTGATTTATATGCTCACTGTCTGTTTTCACAATGTCTTTCCTGGCTGTCTTGTATCTCTTCCCTGTGGAGCACTGGGCCTTAGAATGATTGCAGTAAGGACAGGCAATCAGTCTTCTTTAGATACATATTGGATTTTACTGGTGCCTGAGTCTATAGAACGTGCCAATGTCTTTTGTGGTTCTGGAAGGGAAACCTCAGAAAAGTGTGGAGTTTTGGTTTGGATAACAGAGGAGCTGGTTGGGACTTTTTTAAACAAAGTGTTCTTTTCTTATTGTTCTTTTCATCAGATATTGCTGGGAATAGATGAGCAAGTTTCGGAAGGAGTTTTGGAGCTGCAGGGTGGTGTTTCTGCACAAAATCACAGAGCCATATGTTAGCTTTGGGCTCTCTCTTTGGAAGCAGCCTCATTGAAAAACATAGCTCTGCTTCATTCAAATAAGAGATTTAAGAATATAGGTATGGCCACATCAGGTAGCCCAAATGCCTCTCGAGCCCTGCAGCCTGTCTCACGATAGTCAGTAGTATGTGTCTGCCAAAAATATACTGAAATTTTCTGTGCCAGTGCAAATTGGAGTCAGTCATATGACATGTCTGTAAGTAATAGTTCTTGGTTTTTTTTCCCCCATGAGTATTTCTAGCCACCTTACACACAATATAGAATTGTAGCACCTGCAACATCCTGTAAAAAGGATTCACAGAGCTTGCGTGTACCTTATATGAAATATCTTGAATGAAGGATCTCTACTTTGGGCTCTCAAATTGCTATTTTATTTGATAATCTCTAGTTCTTATATGGGAAGAATCCATGAACTGTTATTTCTATTCACCTTATTCTTGCCATTCAATGTTTTATTAGGCCTATATTACTGCTTCTTCAACCAGAACAGTTCTGATCTGTTCAACCTTCTTCATACAGAAACTATTTCACACCTTTCTCCTTCAATGCAATTTATCTGAAACAATTCCAATGCAGTCTTCTGTGTGTGTCATATCAAATGTGTATGGTCGAGCCTCAGGCTACTGAGGGAATTTTTTTGGTAAATAAAGACTTAAATGTTATCTGAAGCAAGATTTTCCCTGTGGTTTTAGAAAAGTTGAATGCTTCAGTCACAGAAGGCATGGATAGTCCTTTCCTTTCAGTGTTTCAATGGATATTTTTTTTTAAACAAAGAATGCTATTATTTAATACCCAAAGAAAAGATAGCAGTGTCTGAGATCACCTCTGTAGCCAAAAGTGTTTGGCTTGGAAATAAAAATCTTTGGACTGTCTGAGCTGCCTGAATTACCAGGTTATTTTTTTCTGTCTGAAACAAGGCTTTCTTTTGCTTTTCACTTTGAAAGGCCCTTACTTCATCCCACCATAGCATGAGGGATGAAGAGGGCAAGAAGAGAAATTTAACAAGGGACTGCAAAACAGCCAGCTCTAACCTCTGCAGTGACAAGTGAGAAACAATTACACAAATTTTATGTTCAATCTGAAAAGCTTGTCTTCAATTCACTTGCCTGAATATAGATGGTGGGCACCATTTGAGAGAGAACAGGCTACCTGGGATAGCAGATTATCTCTTCACACATAAGGAGAAGCTGTGTCTTTCTGGAGTGACAGCTGGTGAGCTGACTAGGTATCTTCAGGGTTTAGAAATACCAAAAAACAGATGTGTTTGGCAATTGTGTTCCACGTCTTATTTCTTTCATTCTGGTTTTCTACTGTCTGTACCTTGCGTATTTGTTTTAATTTACAGGTGTAGTACAAGTCAGAAACAACACCCTTTTGGGTACAGTTCTGCTCATTTGTAAAGGATGTGCTCAAAATTCTATTCCCTGAAAAAGCAGTAGAAAGAACAGAGAGTGTTTGTAGCTTAGATACTTGCAGTATCTCAGTTGCCTTCAGCACTCAGGCTGATATTTCACATTTCTTTGGAAGTCTATACTCTTGTGACTGTTTCCTCTAAGACTTTGTCTTATTTATTTTAATGATCTTAAGGCAGTCATTCAACCCTGCATTAGATTCAGGGATTCTAGGTCTATTTGATTTTGACTAGAGTTAGACCTTCCTGTGTCCTCGGGTATTATTTTCTGCTGTTTCCAGGTATGTCTATACATAAATATATCTTTCGCTTAACTTGCTGAATCCAGAAACTTTATATACATATATATATACAAGGCTGGTGACAGCCTTGAATACCTCGCATCTTATAAGATTTACTCAGAAATTCAGAGGTTACTAAAAATAGAGATTACAAGGGAGTCAAATGCCTGCAGCTGAACAAAGAAAAAAGACTATCCAAGCAATCCAGTAAGATATACAGATATCCTTTAATACATGTTAGTTGCCAATCAGATATGAATCCATTTCAAGATTCACTTTTATTTTGTGAGTTAATTGGACCAGACTTAAGTTCTCTCACCAACTCTTCTGCTCATTAAACTCCATATAAGCAGCCATAACATCGTGTGGGTTGGAAGGAACCTCTGGAGATTGTGTAGTCCAATCTCCTTCCAGTTAAAGCAGGCTGCTCAGGGCCTGGTGCAATCACCCTTGGTGTATCACCAAGGAAGGATTCTTTACTGACTCTCCGGCCAACCACTGTAACATTTTTGGGTTTTGTTTTTTCTACACCTAGTCAAAATTTCCTGTGTTCCAACTTGTGCTTCTTGTCCTGTGGCCCTCTGAGAGCCACAGTGTCCTGCAAGAGGCAGAACAGGTTACCGGTCTGGATACCTGTGTGTTACAGGGTGATTGTTATTACTGAAGCCTTGAATGCAGACGCGTGATTTGACTGATCAGTTGTGTAATAACAATTTCTACCTCGACTTCTAGCATTATCCTTTAAAATAAAACTTTTGAGAAAGAATCACATCTTATATAATGACTTGAACTTAGGAAATACAGATTGATTTGAATATTAATAAAGTCTTGCTCCTTGGATTTGTATTCTGTGTTCACTTACTTCCTTGAAAGTTTTTGAGGAGAACTGGCAAGCAAGTTGAACAGAGATATGAATGGGCAAACATCACTATTAAAACTGTTTTATTTTTGGGAAGTCAAACTAAAATGCTATTTTTCCTTTCAAAAAGATATGTCTTTAAATCCGTTTCCTAATAAAAAGTAATTTAATGAATTTCCATTTTTAAAAAATTTCTTTTCTTTGTAAGTGCAAAATTGGTATTAGATTTTGCAGTTTTTAAGGACATGTCTATACTAGAAAATGGTATTCCATGGTATGTTATGAATGCCTGAATGGGTTTTCTCTACTGCCAAACTGTTGGAAAAGTCCCCTGCAAGCTTATGTCCTGAGACAATTCCTGGTTTCCCCAAGAACATCTGGGCATGACTTGGAATCTAGCAGAGACCGTGGTTCATTCTCAGTAGGCAGCTTTGGAAAGTAAAGAGGATTTGAACAGATATACACACTCTGTTCCATATTGTTAGCCTTAGTGGGAAAGAATGTTCATTTGCCTGTTAAATTCTACTTGTACATACTTTGACAGCTTTTACCAGATGGAAGTAAACCAACTCAATTAATATAATTTATTATATATAAAATTATATAATTTATTTCTGGTAGATCTATTTTCAAATGTCTCACAATTCCCAATACAGACGGAAGACTCCATTTCTGATCTCAACAGTTTATTCCTTGTTGACTGCAGGTTATTACGTGATGGTGGTGTTTAATTTACTTTTCTCACTTTGCCATAATTAAAAGTAGAATTTTTTTCTCAAAGGTCCTAAATCCTTCTCAGCAGCTAACAGTTAGTGATTCATTATATTTGCTAGAATAGGAATAAGAAATAGAATGATGTTCATGGAGAGTGGTGAACAGTTGTGAATCCAACGTAGTCATTTGACATCACAACCAGTTTTGAATTCATTCATGCATTGAGCAGATGTATTGTACATCTAAATGCCTAGTCTTTGGAGATTTAAGGACCTGGTACTCATATCATCTGTAGCACCTGCGGCCATCAATCTTTTTGGATCTAAATTCCAGAAATTTCAGTAGGCTAAAGTTATAATTATCTTTAAGTATTTTTCTTCTGATGTAGAGTCTAACTTGTCCCCTAAGTTAGGTGTCTAGATTCCCATTACTGTTTCAAATTAGTATCTAGAATAGTTGACTAGCTGACCAAGGAAGCACCTAAAATCAAAAGGAAAACAGTGAACTGCCCAGAGTAAATGAATAGGTAGTACCCATTTCCTGCAGATCAGATGATGCCTCTAAACTATTTCCAATGATATGAGCAGAGTTTACTTGAGTCTTTTGAATTACTCCGGAGTAAAAATAGAGGATAACAATGACTGCTTTTTATACATGATTACGAGCTGCATTAGAACCAATGTACATCAAATAATGTCAAATTCCAGCGAGAAGAATTACTTCCCCAGTGTTTCTGTTGGCAATGTTGAAGACCACATCTGTTACTGTATTTTTAGGAATACGTGTCTTGCCAGTCTTGTACTAAGAGAAGCAGCTGGGTTATTTCCTGCAGGAGATTTAAGCATACCTGTGTGACACAGATGTGTGCCAGAGTGCGGCTAACAGGTGCAACCAGGAGATGCAGTGGTCTGTGTCAATTTGAGCAGAAGGGAGCACAGAAGGGGGCCGGGAAGCGTGGAGGGTGGTGTACACACTCAGCAGTGGTGGTGACCTCTCATGGGGCAGAAACTAAAGCATCTTCTGTCCTTAACTTAACCTGAATTCTCAAGGGAGGATGGAGCTTTGCAGGTTCGTGGGTGCAGAGATGCCTCGCTGAAGTATCCTCTTTTTGGCTGGGATAAAGGTAATTTTCTTCCTTGTGGCTGGTACAGTGCTGCATTTTGGATTTAGTATGATAATAATGTTGATGACACACTGAAGTTTCAGTTGTTGCTAAGCAGTGTTTACACTAAGGCAAGGACTTTTCAGCTGCTCACTCCACCCAACCCCACCAATGAGTAGGCTGGGGGACACAGTGAATTGAGGGGGAACACAGCCAAGACAGGGGAACCCAGCTAATGAAAGGGATATTCTGTACTGTATGGTGTCCTGCAGACCACATAAACTATGGAGAAAGCAGGCTGGGGACCACTGCTCAGGAACTGGCTGAGCATCGGTTGGCAGGTGGTGAGCAAGTGCATCACTTGTTTGTGTATTCTAATTATTATTCTAATTATTCTAATTATTATTATTATTACTAGTATTGATTTTTATTTCCTTCCTTCCTTCCTTCCTTCCTTCCTTCCTTCCTTCCTTCCTT
>VZTF01003389.1:1807879-1868604 GCA_013397755.1 Cnemophilus loriae
CCTATTACTGTCTTTATCTCGACCCATGAATTTTACTTTTCCTCCTTGACTTTTACTCTCCTTCCTGCCGTGGGGGTAGGTGAGTGAGCAGCTATGTGGTGTTTAGCTGCCTGCCTGGCATGACTTGACGCTGGGGCTGGAGGACATGGTGTCCTTAGCCACAGGAGGTGTGCACTAATAGAGGAACTGTGTCACCAAGTAAAAGAGCAGCAAGAGGGCTACAGACTGCATTGCATCGGAGACAAGGAAAGGAGTTTGATGAGATCTTGTCCACCACCTTGTATCTGCAAGAGCCTTAACTCCAATTCTATGAAGAGAAGGGCAGGCAGAGCCAGAGGTGTCAGAGACCCTCACGATGGTGAGGGCTGCAAGCTTCTGACTTCCGGCATCAGGGAAACAGTTCCTGCTCTGCTTGCAGTTTGGCAGCTACAGAACAAGGTCAGTGTTTTGGTGGCAGACAAGGAGCTGGGAGCTTTGGCTAGAGCAGACCCTGAGCATGCAGAGCCTGAGCCCCAGCAGGGCAAGAGACGATCAATACATTCAAACAGAAGAAAACATTTAAACATAAGAAAAAATCCTTTCGTTGTGGTCAGGGTAGTCAAATGCTGGAACAGAGTGCTTGGGAAGTTTGTGGAGTCTCTGTACCTGGAGATATTTGAAATTGCAGCTGAACATGATCCTGAGCAACCTGCTCTAGCTGAGCTTGCTTTGAGCAGAGGTTCATAGTAGATGATCTTCTGAGGCCCCTTCAACCTCAGCAATTCTGTTTTTCTTTGTCATAGTGGAAGGTTGTGAAGACATATCAAAAGAGGATAAATAGTCAGTGAGGAGCAATAAATTATGAGCTTCTGGTACCCAGACTTTTTCATTAAGAACTAGTTGAGGTACATATGACCTGTGTATTGCTGTGCAGGCATATTCATATGTGGAAAACATCTAGTTTCTGGATCCAGATGGAGCATAAGGAAAGTCTAGTCAGGGCATCCATGACCAGATGTAGGATTCAAGAAACACAATTGAATACTGCAAAAGAAAGCAGTTAGGGCGTTTAGACACCACCTGATTTAGGTGTAAGTCAGGCCTTTTTGTATGTTTTCTTTTAAATTTTAATTCTTGAATTTTCTGTATATCTGTACTTTTATTGCTCAGGATATTCATAATTTTCCACCTTCAAGCTTAGCCATGCATGGGCAAAAGAGGAATGAAAAAGTTCACATCCACCTCCAAAAGAGAAAACAAAAAGAAATTTTTGTCTGTCTTTCTGTACATTCCTACCTTTGAGGCCATATCATTGCTGATGCTCTGCGCCAGCAGCCGTGCATTCTTAATTTGAATATGTATGTAAAATGGATGACCCTCACCTTCCCGCAGCTGTGCAACTATTATAACTTCAAATAATGTTTTACAGCTGGGGCACAGGGCTGAAATTCTACATGTGGTTACTTACTTCTTTATATATGGTATCCTTCAGTTCCAGTACTTGTCTGCTGTTCCTCAGTAGGGCAAATATTGACATACAGCATTTTGCTCCCCTTTAGCTCTCACACTTCCCTTTTAACCAGATGTAACAAACTCTTTCCTAACCTAGTCTGTCTCTACTGCTCTGTATGTTGACACCAATGGACTTGTGAGTAAGTGGGCCTGTCAGCAGTGGATATTTTTCTCCTCCATTGTCGTTGGAATAATGACATCTCTTTCTTTATATGGTTTTGTGTCCTACAACTCAATAATCCAGTGCAGACCTGACTGTCTGACTGCAAGACACCGGTCTGTAATTCGCCTAATAAGCCTAAACAAAGGAAATCCCTAGACTTAAGAACAAGAATGTGTCCTGCATTCTTAGTATTCTGCAGACTAGAGAGCAAAATTGCTCTCCTCTTTAAAGTCAGAACCATTACCCGTACCTGCATGGCCATATTCTTTTAAAATGTAGCAAACGACATTCTACGTAATTATTTTACAACAGCAAGATTTTATTTGCTATTTGAAATGTTTTCCTTGTTTTTTACTTTAAGAGAAGAAGAATATAAATGTTCTAGAAGAATACATGCTGAGGATGGCTTTCAGCTGCTGCGCTCTTAACTTAAGCCAAGTGCCTTGGAAGTGCAGGTATGTTTACATCTGGGTTTTATTTCTGGCCCACCTTTAATAAAGATGCAACAACGATAAAGCAAAACACAACACAACATGATAATATATGGCACATAATAAAGAACTGCCATAAGTACACAGGGGGCTCAATTTTGCTTTCACTCTATCTCTGCAAAACTCCACTGTTCAAGACTAAACCTTTACAATTGTCAGAGTTCCTTGTGGTTCAAAAAGAGACATTTTCCAGAATAATGAGGTCACTGGTTCCCATTTGCCATTCCACAATATTCTGTTTATTCCTAGAATCCCTGTTCTTTCAGCAATAGCTGATGCTCTCTGTAGCTGTTACTCCTGTGGGAATTGAGACTTTAAACATTCATTAAAAAGTGAATTGCTATTGTTGACAAAATACAGATGGCCAAGCATGAACTACTGACACCTATGAGCACACTTTCAGTGCAGTGCATGGCGACGTGGCCATGTGAGTGCTCTGGTTGCTTTTACCAAACCAATATGTGTCCTTTGTTACCAGACTGGCCCTGGTGTGTACTTATATTCCTTTTCCTAAATATGGAACAAGCTGTTAAAGTAATTTCTTTAAAAAATGAACTGAACTTATTTCTGCTTTTGAGAGTGAGAAGAGATATGCTCTTTCACAGCAGAACTGTTAGTGGACAATATGCGTACAAGGCCCTGCTCACAAGATAATTACCCTGAGTCAAGCTGTGCTTCAGGCTGCTGCAAACATAACACTCGATGACTCCCAGAGGCTCTGTCTAAGCGGTGGGGTGTGCTCCATAACCAAGTCCTTGATCATCCAGGGGGGACCTGGCTGGGCCGGAAACTGGGGTGTGGGGGCGAAGGCTTGAAGGGAGTGAGCAAGAAGCCAGGGTGCAGCTGGGGCACACACAGACACACAGACATACAGACATACACAGCTGTAGGGGGTGGGAGGCACACCCGGCTTCCCCAGGTTAGACACAGCCGTTGCTTTAAATCAGCCATGTATTTAAATAGTTTATTAAGCTACAGCCGACAGACTTAGTCTCTGAAGACTGCAGTTAGATGCTACACCTGGGTGTAGCATGAAGCATTACACTTGCATAACGACATGTACTGCGCTCCAGGTTAACATGTGGAAAAAGCTGAGGGAAGGCTCAGGCATTTAACATTTTCAGCTTTGGGAATACTGTGTGGTAAGCTAAGACTGAGACAATAAGATGAAACTGGTTGGGGTTTTTTGCATCTTTTTCAACACTTCTAGAGACAGAAATTTTGGGCAGAGAGGTAGAAATTGCAAAGCCACATTGAGCTTTAGGTTATTTTTATATCTTCTCCTCATTGTCAGTACAGCTTACTTTTTTTTTTCTCTTACCCTTATATATATGTAAGTAACATTTTTTTTCACTGTTTTGCTACCGATATATTAAAACTCTTATTTTTTTCCCTCCCTTTTCTTTATTTACAGTTTTTTGGTCCTCTTTTCTCCCTCATAGTCCTTTTTTTTTTTTTTTTTCCCAGATTTTTCTTCTTTTTGAGGTGTGGAAAATTGCAACTTGCCATTGTTTTTCTCCAAATGGTATTTCACATCTATTGTGTGTGCGTGCATATGTGTGTTTGTGCGTATATAAGAGAGAAGACAGGAGATACTGTAAGGCTGCCAACAAAAATCAAAATTGGAGGAGGCAGGAGAGCAGAGGGAGTGAGAGACTGTCTTATTGAACTTGGATAGGAATGAGGCCCACCTGGGGCTGAACCAGCCATTGGGAAGATTAAGGAAATAAAATAATTGTGGAAAGTTAGTGCTGGAATTGTGAATGGGCCTGAGAGACCTGGCTGAGGCTCAGGAACTGGGAGTGGTGGCTGCCTCAGCTGAATCAAATGCTCAGTCACTCAAAAATGAAACAAATAAGGATAGAGTAGACACACTGAAAAATTGTACTTCTGTACTTTAACTTGACTTTTTTAGCCTTATGAATTGAAAGAGGACGATTCTTTATTTTCTAAAGAATGGAATCTGAAAAATATAAACCCGAGTCTATTTGGTGAACATTTAGAGTACTGTGACCAAATACCCAGAAATAAAAACATGGTCTGTAAGGAAAAGCTCCTCCAATCTCTGACCTTTCAAATCAGAGCAAAGCTCTCGGCACCAGTGCAGGGAAACACAAATAGGGTCAGCACAGTTAAAGCAGACATAGCTGTGAGCTTAAGGTTCCTGCTTCTTCCTGTTTTTTCATAAAGAAGACTTAAGATAATCTCTTTCTAACTGAGTGGGTATTGTCTGCTTCTGAAATGCATTATCTCAAAGCTAATGCTAAAATGTAAAGAACAGGACAGTAGCTTGAAAATTCATTTTTTGCATAATCATCCAAATGACTCTAGTGTACACCACAATGAGAATTTAATGCTTCATCTTTTACTATGTGGTTTTTGGGTTCTTATTCCTTTGAACTTTAAAAAGTTCATGGAAAAATTGCACTTTAGTAAATAAAAGTATCTGCCAGCATGCACATTTCCTTAAAACATAAACCCAAATGCTTTAAAAATTATCTAGTTTAGCTTCCTAATACACTTTTCGTAATATCAAATAGATTTATTTAGTAGGATGTATATTATTAAATCTTTAATGATGTGGCTAGAAATTTAGAACCAGTTTCTCAGCTAGCATAAATTGTCACTGTCATCCACTTCAACACGTCAAGTTCTGTTTATGAGCAATAGACGTGGACTGGTTTGAAAGGTGCAAGAACATAGTGGACAAGATGAAAATGAGATGATCAGCACATCTTTCATTGTCTTTTGTCTGGATCAATATATCCATTTGAATATATAAGCATGCTATAAGGCAATACTTACGCCTTGTTTTTCATATTTCTGTGTAAATATCCCTTAATAGCTTAATTATTGTTAACATAATGACTGGACTTGCAGTCCGATGTTGCATATGCAGCTCTTTTGGTATTATGGCATATAAAAAGTTTGTAAATACAGAGATATTTTAAGACTGGTCTTGTATAATAATATGTTAGGTAGTATGAAACTTTCTTATGAAAGAGAAGCAAGTTTAATGTAGTGATAAATGAAATAGAAAATTCTTGTATTCTAAATCTCGATGAATACCATCAACACTTTATGACTGAGGGATTTGAGAAAAAATGGAGGAAGAATAGGATAGCAGTGATCAGAGTAAGATTTTTTTTTATTGCAAAGAAAGAGAAAAAAGTCATAAAAAGTAAAGCATCTCTTTTAATCGCTGTATGCTACTTTTTTTCTAATCATAACTTGCACCGCTGATACAGTAAACAAAACTGACATGAGAAAATGTCATTATGAGATGGCACAACTCACGCTACCAGTTTTTGTAGGTCATACAGTCCTTACCAGAGCACTGCAGCAAGCATAAGATTTTGAAATGCTTGGAGGGGTCCACCAGGTATTAACTTAAGAATTATTGGTTGTGGGTAGAAATAGGCTGAAGGCATTTCCTGCTGTGAACAACACTTGGAAGTTCTCCTTTTGCAGTACTGTAGAAAACAATGGCAGAATTTATGCAGCATTCATAGGCAGCAGATATCCCCAGACACTTTAGAAATGCTATCAAATTAAAACTGCTCCTCAGTAGGGCTTCATACTTTGTGTTTTTTTGGCTGTATAGCAGTAATTCAAGTGTGAATGTAAAATGAATCTTATTTACTTGATTGTTGAAGTGTGGATACGGTGAGATACTGAAGTGAATTTTTTAATATTTACTTTCTCTTCTGGTGGAGGTGATAAAGACTTTCTAAATTATAGCTGATGAAAATGCAATCAGGAACTGTGGACGTTGCCTACCCTGAAATCACAATCAAGTCTCCATGTCTCTCTGACCTGACTCATGGCTGGTTGCTATTAAACCTCTTCTGATGGATTCAGTTCTGTAAATATTGTCAAACAGTACTATACCCAGGAGGTGCAGTATGAAAATCCCAGGTTATATATTTGGAAAGAGCTATCTCTCTAGCCCTGTATGTTTGTTGATGACTCCATACTACTCACACTGAGTCCAGATCATACTTTTACTTACTGTGATATCTTTGACTTTGTTGAATATTGGCCCGCAGGCTCTGACTGGAGTTTGACGCTATGCTGTCCCAACTACCTTTACACTGAGAGAGACCTAGAGATGGACAAATATCAAGGTTTTCCCCATGTCTATGCAAGGGCAGACAATAGCATGTGAGCATCACCTGGGTATTTGCTTTCCTTTTCTCTCTGTCCCTGGAGGCAGGAATTGGCTTATAGCGATGAGAGGTGAGCAAAGGTTTATTGGAGAACCATAACAACTAGCTGCTACAAATGAGCTGACATAAAGGTTAGTATGCTGGCTGTTCAAGGCAGAGCAGATTAATTGCTTATGGATAGGTGCAGGAAGATGTTGTGAATCCTGCTCCCTTTTCTCATTTGCCCTAGAGAAAAGGCTGCTCTGAGGTCCCTCTAACTTAGGGCCATGCTAGTGGGTCAGGCTTAGCACTCTGAGTTATTCACATTTTCCTTTAAGACCACAGATGTGGTGGCTTATAAGATTTTGAATGTTTGGATCTGAATGTATTAAAGACTGAATATTGTGCTCCATTCTTGTGAAAACGTGCTGAGAAGTACTGTTGTCTGTTTGACAAATCATGCTATCCCTGCATTTAAAATAAGTGGTGTCGGTAGGCTTCTAAATGATTATCATTATAAGACATGGAATGGACTGGGCTCAGGAGCAAATGGGTACTATAAGGCTGTCTGCAGAAAAAAGGGGTTGAAAAATTAGTAAAGACTGATTTGATGATGTAGCAATTTCTTGAAGAACCAACAATGTCAGTCTTCTTTTTCCTTTTGTTTGAAGACTGACAAAAGGAGGGATTGTCCTCTTTCTTTATGTCCAAACAGATTCGTGTACATGAGATAAGAAATTCTACGTAATAGCTTTTACTTACGTCAAGGTAACAGTGAAGCTTCACCTGGCTTATGTTAATGAGAATTGTGTACTGGATTTGGTAGAATCCCCATCTAACTCCATTAGAATACAAAGCTCCTCTAAAGACAGACTCATTTTTTCACTAAGCCTAAGAAATATGTGAATACATTATTAATCTTAAAATATTCTGTGTGTACAAGGAATAAAATGCTTAGTGCTTAATTGAAGTTGGGTATATTACTGGTTTTTGGTACCATCTAATTCATTTGCACAGGGAAATCAAATCCAGTTTTATTGGTTTGTATCAATTTGCATCACACTAAGCAGAGGAAGAAAGTAATTGGTAACGTTAGTGCTACTACTGAGGAGTCATTAGAATTTACTTGACTTTCGGGATTAGCATGGGTTTAGATTTGGTTGCTCCTAAAGTTGGAAATAAAAGAACCTTTCATTTTCAAAGTATAGGAAGAGAGAAATATTCTCTAAACTCTATCATAACACTGGAAAAAAAAAAATTCTTGTGATTAAGAAATGTAAATCGACACTTTGTGTAGAAGCTGTATTGATTTTGACCAAATGGGGCAAAGCTTCTTAGATAGATAAAAATGCAGTGTAATATTCACAGAGGAGAAGGGGAAGAGGAATGATTGACTGACAATAGGCAAATTTACCTTATGTCCTTTGTTGTAAGTAGGACATAATAATCCTCTAAGTTATGGAGCAGCTAGAGAATATTTTACTGGAAGCCATTCTAAGCAGTGGCTGGAATCGGCTGCATGCGATCCTTATCTGTCTCAAATCTCAAAATGTGATCAAACCCACTCAGTAAAATGTTTGGGTGTATTGGAGTTCGCCCAAGAACAAACCCCACTAGGAAAGCCAATGATTTCTACTGACTCGGGGAGTTTTTGTATCAGGACTTTACAGAGCCTCAAGTAGGACCTATTGTACTATTTGAAAGTGTAGGAGGGAATTAAGTTTGATGTGCTGGATATTTTATTTAAAGAGTTAATGAACTGACATATGTTTATACTTACTACTGATAATCTTCCTTTGGAAAACCCATCTAACTCCTCAACTGTACAAAATTGGCATCCTATATGGCCTAAATTGGATTTGAAAATGATATTTGGATAAAAATAAAAAAAATACATCCTTCTGGTTATATATGATTGCTTTATTATGTTTGATAAGAATGAAGAGCCAAAGGATTTGACAATCCCACAGCCTGGCATGTAAAATGAAATTCCTGAATGTAAATTAGACAGATTAAACTATCCTTTAAAAGACCCTTGATGGAGAGAAGGATGTATTTAAAATCCAATAAACTTCAGATCTCCTTAAAATGGCTTAAAATGAGGTCCAGAATGCTCACTAAGAAGAAACTCCACTGGTTTTGATTTAATAAAAAAATCGTGGATTCTAATTGGAAAAAAATGCCGTCACTGTATTCACCTTGCAGAAATAAATATGAAACCATATGGAGAAGCATATTTCCACAAATTTATTCCAATTTAAGATGAATTAACTGTATGCTCTACTTCGTAATCAAACAACAGCAAATTTCTTGTGTTTCTCTACAGTTATTAAAGAAAATAATTTCAGCTTCTGTATGACTTCTCATAAGAAATGCACAAAAAATAATGTGCTTTTGATAGAAGTTCTAAATGGATGTCTTAATAATTTTTTTTGTAAGATATAGGTGTCATAAGTAAGGATGAGGTATTTTTACGTTACTAAGTTGCATATGTGATTGGCTGTGCTGGTAAAAGAGCACAAAAGAGTCTTTGTTATACTCTCAGTAGAGCTATTTATACATTGTGACTTACTGTGTCCAAAGACTGCTTCCTGCTTCCGTTAAAAAGTAGTCCCTCCAAATAAAATAAAAGCCATAAACCCTGACATTACTCAAGCCCTGTCTATTGAAACAACAAAAAAATCACACATGATTTTGCACTGCCTATATAGAGTTCTCTTGAGTTTACTTAAATGCAGTTCCAGATGAAGCATACTGTGAAAGCAATGCCTTCCATACCTAAAGAAGCAGAGAGACATTTTATTTAGTTTAAAAATAATGATGGTCCAAGAAGTCAGGTGCATCTACAAGGTATAGCTGAAGCTGGGGAGGACTGCAGCAGTTCTGGTCATTGTATAGACCATAAGCTTTGTAGTCAGCAATTACTCTTTTTGTGTTGTGCTTGAAGACCCTGGGAGTAGACCTGATACATGCTTTGGTCTTTGTGAAGTTTTAATGCAGTCAAACAGTATAAAAAATGACTATGTCTGTATGTCTTCCCTCCTGGTTCCCCATGCCCATGGTCAACCACAGCTCTTTCCCCCATATCTGTATGTGCTCACTAATGATTTTCACTTTGATTTCATGGTATTTTTAAAGGTAATGTGCCAGGTTTCCTACACCTTTTATGTGGCTCTAGGAAAGGACCCTCAAAGCAAACCATCGGAAAAACAGAAAAGAAAGAAAGAAACAATCAGATAAGATTTCTGTTCTTTCCATTCTGAGAACACACATGACTTTTTGTAGCCTTGTAGCATTGGGCAATAACCTTAGTCCAGAAAGATATAGGAAAAATCTCATCTCTTCATACAGACTAGTGCTCAGTCTAGGCATAGACAAGAATTCCTAAAACCATGAATCTTACAAAACTTCTCTTAAAATTTTCAGTATGGTGCAAACATTTTTCATAACACCCAACCAGCTATTAACATGACATTTTTATTGGGAAGGAAGAGATTCCACTGTCCTACAGTTCCCAATCCTCTTGTCCATATTGGAAAGTTTAACATAAATAACGTATATTTCTATATATTACAAAATGTAGAATTTGCTGCCTCAGCTATCTTTCTGACTTTCCCCCCCCCCAATATGCTTAATATGGCCTTTGATTTTTCTGTCTGTGATCATTCTGTAGTCTGCCAGGGAGAACTCATTCACCATTTCCTTGCCAGGAATAATCTAAGCAGGCGACAGGTGTGAATGGGAATGAAGTGAAAATTGGAACTATTTAACTGCATCTAAACCAACCCTTCTGTACATAATACATGCCTCTGTCCCCAGAGAACACTCAAATCTCTCATTTTAAATGTGTTAATAGCATTTATAGACTGATTTTTGTTTAATTAGTACTATTTTGCTGTAAAACTAAAACAAAACAGAGTTAAGCAGAATCTCTGAAGAGCCTTGATTCCTTTACACACATTTCTCAACCAAGGAAAATAGACTCCATTTACTCTAAACCTTCTACCATTTGCGTTGAAATACCACAGTGATATTTAATGAAGAAAAGGAAAAAATGCTGTTGCTTATATTTGCATAATGTGTTTTTTTAATGTAAGCTTCTAATACTCTTGCCATGCTTAAACAGCAAAGCATAATTAAACTTTAATTTTCATTGAAATATTGTATTCACAGATATTTTCACCCATTTCAGGGACAGCATAACATACACGCAGAGACATATTTCAAGTGAGCAGTAGGGTTTTCACTGATTCTTGTGTGTCTTAACCAATTAAACTAGATAAACTGTAATTCTCCTGGTCAGACTGTTAGGAATAATTCAAGGAGTGCTCTGTACAGATCCATTGTTTTTACCCTCACGCTTCATAATTATTATGCAACAAGTTAAGTTTTATTCACAGTTTTACACATAAATCCTGAAGCTCTTGGTTATTTTTTCCTCGTGTCAGATTGAGCTCCCAGTAACGTGAATGGAAGTTCAACTTGAGTAAAGATAGAGTTATAAAAACTGGATCCGGATCTCAGGATTTGGCACATGGACACTGGATCTATTAAGTCATCTTGTCCATACTCCTGCCAATGCAGAATTGTTCCCTTCAGCATAATCTCCAGTGCCTTATTCAGTCCAATTTTAAATGACTTGGGTGAAGTGGTTTCCATTACTTCACTTGGTTGAAGTATTACTTATTCCACAGACTAATATAATGCTTTTCAAGCTGCTTCATTCTCATGGATCACTTCCCAATCCCAACATTTCCCCCAGACGAACGTGTATGAGTAAGGGTAAGGAAAATGTGTGTAGAGTATAAAGGCCAAAAGGAAAAAGTGGCATGAAGTCCTTCCCCTCACTCAATTTTTTTTATGTTTTTCTCCTTGCTTCATATTTCTGAAGTCTGCCTCTTCACTTTTGCCAGTGAGACTTGGACCAAACTCCCTGAGAAACAGATCCACTGTAAATTTTTCCCCATTTTTCTTCATGTGAATCATTCCAAAACTGTCCCACTTCCCTCCTCCCCCGCTTCTCTGTTATATCCTATTATTTTTACTTTCCTCTGTATTTTATTTATTTTTAGTAGGGCACTGACTTTTACCAGTTATTGCTGACTCTTCATTATTCATTATCTTTCACTTAACTCTTAACATATTATTCTGATTAGAGGGAATTTTTCGTAGGGGATCAATGGAATATATTTTTTGCAGGTGAATATGGGTGTGTGCAATAAATATGACATTTTACAAATTATCAGAAACACTAAAAGCAATTGTAACAGTAGCCAAGATTGAGTAAAAAAAACATTGAGAAAGGGAACAAAGGTTTGTGGGCCCTGTTTTGTAGTATATCACATGTAAACAGATAGTTAACACTTTAAATCACTGTGCATGCAAAATGAGGTTGAAATACTTGGTACTGTAACTGAAATTCTGTGCTAAGATCTTTGTTTCAGTTTTCAGCTATATGTACAGTAGATGCCGCAAGAACAAAGACTGAAATTGGCACTTTATTGAGATGTAGAAATTCAACAGCAGGAAATAATCGTCTTTGAAAGAAACCCCTATTTCCGTCCTCTTTTTTTTTTATATATCCTTTAGTAGCTGATCACTTAAAACAGGTGCTGTAATTCATGATTGGACATTAAACGTTTACGATGGATGGTGTCTGTGTTTAGAGACAACTTTATGTACCACTGCTTGTAAGGCACTTCCTTTCAGGAATCAAGTGGAAATAAGATCATGTAACACTCTGGCAGATTATACATTCAAATATTACAGCTGCTTGAATTATTCATTGCAATTCACTTACTCAGTTTATTTTAATATATGTAATTATTCAGAAATGAAACTTGATTCCTACAAATATGTTCTTTCAATAGATGTGTTCAATAAAGCAATAAAAAAGGATGTCATATGGGTACAAAAATGCCTGACTCTCATATGCTCTCAGTTCTGCCCAGGTTTCTGGGCTGTGACAGCTGTTGTGGGAACATCTGGAAGAAGTTGCCAGTTGTTCAAAAGGGCAAGCATGCCAGAGCAAGTCTGGCCATGCCAGTGAGAAAGTCAGGGCAAGGTCCTGAGGCCACGGTAAGAAGTGGTGCCCGAGTGCTGAAGAGCCTTATTGCAGCTTTGTTTGACTAATTTAGGTTCTCAGGCAGAAATGAACTGCTGCCAACTGCCATCCATGTGAGTCAGCTTAATACAGAATGATTACTGTCAGATTTACATATTTTATAAACATATTTTTACATATTGTATTTTTTACATACATGATTACTCACCTTCACTGGTTTACAAACTATTCTCTTTACTGAGATATCCATATTTGCCTCCAAAAGAATCAGCATCTGTGATTTCAGCTGTGTAGAGATGAGGATTCACACTCAGCACAGACCACACTGTGCTGAGTGCAATCAGACGTCTAATAACATGGGTAGAGGTGTTTTAGAGATCCATCCATAAGCTCTGGCAGGATGGCGGAGACAACTGTCTCATGATGTGGTTGAATCCATGGGGCTGTGCACCCTTCTTTTTTCTCTGCTCAGATAAAGGTTTTATCTGCTCTGATACTTGTGCTGTTGTAAGATGTGTTGAGGTGCTTGCAATGTAGAGAAAAAACAAGCTCTTTTCCAAGGAAAAGACACACGTGAACTTTGAAAGGCATTCTGCAGCATGGGGATTTTCTTCCATTGCCTTGCGAAGTGTTTGTGTACCTGGAATACACCCTGCAGAGATGGAACTGTGATGAGATGCTTTGATAGCTAGACACATTTTGCCTGCTGGGCACAGCCTCTGCTCTTTTCTCATGCCACTCTTATTAACGATCTCCTTCAATCTGGTAGCGATTGTTCAGGAGCCACAAGAGACCTGCAGCACCTCCTCTGGATGCAGCAGAGGTAGCTTCACCTGGCATACTGGCCATAGTTGGGCGTATTTGACTTTCCCCTCCAGAATATGTAGGTGTGCACCCTTCTCACCTGTCCTAACTCTGCATAGATATAAACTATATGAATATAAAATACCTAGGATGTAGAACAAAGAAAACATATATTCATAATCCTTGTCTCACATGTATGAATATTCAGGATGAATCATGCATCATTAGCCCTAGGTGTACTTATATTAAGCAAGAAAAACCCTAGTGCCTAATATCTAAGGTTTCTTTAATAGATTTTTTTTTTTTCTCTTAAGTTGGATATTTAAGAGAGTCCTTTACAATTTATTGCAATTCTTTCAGATTGGTAGATTAATTTTTCTGCTCCTTAGCACAGGAGACAGAACATCCATAAAAGCAACATTTTTCCAGCACATAGTATAAATGGTCTGTTATTCTAAGGACAAAAAGCAATAAAACAAAAATGGGATATCACCCAAGAAAAGATTTGAGAAGCAAATAGAACCTGGAAAAGAGAGAACACAGGAAAACAAGACACAATACAGAAGGTATGTCATATAGGAAACATTACATCCTCCTTCTGGAGACAGCTATCGTCAAACCTGCTATTATCAAAACAAAAGCTTCTTTGACCATAATTGGTCATAAAGGCATTGGATTCTTTTTGAGCTAGTCCTGTGTTAAGATGATGTTTGGATTTTTTTTTTATTTTTTCATCAAAACAGGTCTTACCAGTGGTAAGTTTGTTCAGAATACTTTTATATTGCCTCCAAGCTGTTATTTACCAGGAGTATGTGCATGGGAGGAAGGGTGGTGAACGAGGCTGTAGCCAGATCTGTCCCCATACTGGTGCACTGTCATCAGAATATGGATTAATTAAGCATGTTCTTAGAGAAAAACTCCTACTGAAATATTTTATAAAGTCCCAAGCAATTTAAATGTCGAGAATATGAGCCCTGAGAACAGGCTCTTAGAGCACATTCTTATTTGCTACCAAACCACCCCGGGTATTGCCATGCGATGAGCTCATTCAGATGTTAGTTTCCCACTTACCTGCTCCAGAATAAGAGTGAATTGAGCCAAGGTTTCAGGCATTATTACCTAAGCTGTAGTTAATTGCCATTATACTCAGCTTCGGGAACACAATCTGTAGGTCAGAGCCTTAGCTGCTCAAGATTTAGCTTGCTAACAGCTGTTGACTGACAACTTATAGCACAAGCAGAGACAGTGACAGGTTTTCTTTGACAGCTAAAAGAAAAAAAACCCAATATGTTTTTCATCTGATTAGGTGTATGGAGATAACTGCTTCATTTTGCAGTAAGTAAACATAAGACAGAGCTTCTTTGAAGAATATACTTTAGAAACTTTTAGAGAAAAAAAAAAAACACAAACAAAAAAGCTAAGAACAACAACTCCCCCAAATGTTTTCATGCTAGAATTTGAAGTGCAGCAAGATCACTATTCAGAGTTCTAGCTGGAAGCCCACCACAAAGCCCGCTATTGAGTCATGTACTGCAAAGGAGCTGAAGAATATCTTTGCTTTGTAGGTGCTAGAGTGCCTTCATAAAGTCCTGGAGTACTTTGCAACAGTCTTTGTCATAATGAACAAAAATAAACTCCAGAGTACAGAAAAGATGGTAGAAAGTGGTAGCAGATGAAAGAGCGTTTTTAAACTGTGTACAAGTCTCTTGGACCTGAAAGGCCTTACAGTTCTCCTTCTCATGAAAGGAAAATAACTATTTAAACTTTGGATTAAAAATATACAGGTTATCCTCACCGCAATGCGTTCTTCAGAATCTGTAGATGGGGACTTCAAGAAGGCTTTTTAAACATCCTACTCAAGGTGATAAAGAATTTGAATGACTTGAGTCACAAGTTGTGCAGGTGATATAATGCATTTCTTTTACTTGCTTGAAAGAAATAATGTACTTTAGTGAAGCATTTGCTTTCACCAAAGCCCACCTATGTTGCTGATGGCCGTTGTGCCTTTGGCTTGCAATGGAGGATGCTGTGCGGTGGGCAGGAGGTTTAGAGAACAGGAACCTTTTTTTCCTTTCATTTAAGAAAAAGAAAACAAGGCAGAAGGAGCAATGCTGAGCAGCTGCCTGAAAGCTGCTTCGTCTCAGCTTCATTACGCCGTGATCCCTGAATTGGTTTTTGATGAAGTATGTAATATATTGGCAGAAATCACCAACCTATATCTGTAGTAAGCTCTCTCTAATGACTAGAGATAGCAGTGTAAATCCTACCAAGCAGATGCTGTGCACTTTGAAACAGGACTTGAAGTCTCATATAGTACTTAATAATAGAATTAACAGCAAATATGATAAGGCAAATGCATGGTTGTCAAACTCCACTTACCACCTTTTTCATCACATGTGGAGCAAAGAAATCATGACAGTACAGCGTACTGGCAGCATGAGAATCTGTCTCATTTAACATCGTGCTACTGTTGTCAGCTGGGAGAGCACTTACTCAGTTTGGTGCTCTCTCCTGAATACCCAGGATCATTTAAAGTTGGTGGAAATGTGAATGCTTTGTAGCATCTGCTTTTTACATTGTAGTGTTCTGCAACCTCAAAAACAGATGTCTGAAATAGTTTATTGTGCTTTTCCTCAAATATTATACAGCACCGGTATGTGCAGAGCACAAAAGATTATCTCAACAGTATTGTGTAGGTCTTTGTCTTTAGTTTATGATCTTTGTGATCTATTGTATGTAAAACTTTTTATGAGACTGGGAAGGAGTGGTAGCCTAAGTAAAATTAAACACTGTACTGTGACCAAAAAAAAAACTGTGTCTCTCCTGCTCTGTAAATGGCCACACTGAAAACTCAAAATAGAAAGCCTTTGGAAAATGAAATACTTTTTTCAAGTAATTTTGACCCAGAGAAATATTTAATGCTAGACAAGATGTTGGTTTTTGTGCTGGCAATAATAGAACTAATTTTCCCAAGGGATGGGGGAAGTGTTCTCTCCATTCTCTCACATTTTTAAATTCCAATGGGGAAAGCTTAGCTATTTTTATCATGTCGTCTTCTAGTTCCTGCATGACTTTCTTCTGTGAAACAAATAGAGTCAAGTACCAGCACGGCTACAATCCAAAAGAGCACAAGATGCTTCCAGGAGAAATGAGTGATCTATAATGCTTTGTTCAAGCATCTGTACCATTGTTGATTTTAATACATTCTTGTCTTTATGCCTAAAGAATCATGCCAGCATGAAGTCCTTATACTGAATAAAGAAGCATGCTACTTCCCTAGAGGAAAATGCTAATCCAATTTGTCTAATTTACAGCTTGGTTTAATGGTCAGATCATTACTGGAGATTTTTATACTATGTAATAACATGGAACCAATCAGTAGATTGGTCAGGATGTGAATGCTTGCATTTAAACTCGCTGAATGGCAGGATATGATTGGAATTGGGTGCTAAGGAAAATATTCTCAAAGATACGAAAGAACTTATCTGAAAATCCCAGTAAGGGAGACACACTGGCTTATTTGAAAGGCACTGGAGAGCAGAAGTCCAGGGACTCATTCTCTTGGTTTGCCCTTTCCCAGCATTTTATCTTTATTGGTAGCTGGGGAGTAACGCAGCTGTTTGGTCTTCTGCTGTCATCTGATGAACCTCATGTTGATACATCTTTAAATTAAGAGATAGGAATGTGCAGAATTTTCATAGCTTGTCACTTTGCTGAAAGATGGAATGCATAAATTCAAGGTTTTATGGATTAGGAAAGGATTTCCCTTAGGCTTCCTGTACTTTGGGAGTGCTATAAACATTGAACTATAAATAAAATATAATGTTTCCTCTCACAATAAGGATTTTTAAGAAGATAGCCTTGGTGCTGTGCCTTATGAGGAGTTCAGTCTTGTGCCAGATTTTGTGTTTTAGAAAGCAATGTTGAGTTGAAGTGGCTTAGTGAGCTGCAAGTACAAACAGATTCTACATGGCTCGGCCATGTTAAGATCGTGGTATTTTACAGCAACAAAACTTCAGAAGTCTAAGGATCTTCCATGCTGAAGTTATTGGTACCTTAGCTCTTCTGAAAACCTACTCCATTATCATAGGCCGCGTTCAGTGAAAGATAGGAAATTTCTTACATGGAACTGCACCATGTGAAACCTAGAGATTGCCTCTTCCTTAGTGCCATCTAACCCTAGAATTGCCTAAGTTCAGGTGCCCTCTCACTGTAGACTTTAATTTTTCTCTAGCCAATTTTTTTTTTTGTCTATATTGCTGCATCTGCCTATCTCTGAGGAGGTGGTTACTCATCTTCCTCCAAAGCTTCATCAGAAGTATCAAACAGTACATTCCTCTTTGATCTTGATAGAGTTCAAAAGCGTTTGGACATTGCTCTCAGGCACATGGTGTGACTCTTGGGGATGTTGTGTGCAGGGGTAAAAGTTTGACTCGATGATCCTTGTGGGTCCCTTCAGCATATTCTGTGATTCTGTGATCTCTTCCAAAAGGCTCAGTGTGGCAGGCAAGGATGTAGGGACCTACATCTTAGAGCGTAGCACCATGGGGCAGCATCCACATACTATATTCACCTCACTTGAAGGGATTTATTGCTGCCCACAACATTATGGAGTCATCTGGATGGACATACTCACCTTTGTCTTGTCTTTGTTTCTTTTCTGTTGAATACAGTGAAAGCAGTTGTAAGCAATGTTGTGAGCCTCACTAGCATAAGGCTGTCATTTGTCACAGTTTTCCTCATTATAACTTCTTTTTCTACCTGAAAATAGTGTGCAGAGCAATCCAGAAATCCCAGATGTGCATTTTGCTTGTGCATATCAAAACTACCCCACATGCACAAATCATGTGTGCAGGGCAAATACAGTAAATTCAAAGCTTCTTGGAGGCATCTGTCCTGCTGTGTGTGTGACATACACATTCCTTGCATGGAAAAGACAAGGCAGCAGCCTTATGAGCATGTGATAAGTGTGTGAGCATATACAAATACTTTTGTCTAGATTAAGCAACGTTATGCTTGTGATGTCACATGCCCAGAGGTGTGACTGCCACCAAATCTGCAGAGAGATAAAGGGCTCCTGTCAGCATGTTGCTTCTTAGCTAGTACAGGGTGAGCTCCACACACGGGGTCTTTTCTGTCCCTTTCTAAAGAGTCCGGCTCTACACTCTACCCTAGATGGCCACTTCCATTTTCAGGTGTTTTTGATGAATAAACTCTGAAAAGCTAGTCTCAATACCTTGACAAACTCTGTTGAAACCCCAGACTATGTAAAGACCTAAGGCTGAGTGATTTGACATGCAGTTCTTCCAATAATGAGAGCTGCAATTAATTCTAGAAGACCACACCGGCATTATTTAAGTGCTTTAATGGGGAATTAGGTTTCAAATTTTAGTCATCAGGAGTTTAATGTTGTGGTCATGGTTTGTGTGCATATTGCAGAACTCGTGGGGAAAACATTGAATAGAAACTTCTTTTATCCCCTAGTTGTCTTGGAAATCATGTTTCATTAGAGCGGTGCAAAATGTTCACAATGAAACACCAGACCACACAAAAGTCACCTGGTGTGGAGTTTCGTTACGAACTAGTAACGCAAACCATATTTATCAAAAGATTTGCTTAGCATTGTGCAACTCCTGAGTGACCTGAACTCAATTTTAAGCATATATGGTGTGTGGCTTTGGATCAGAATCATGCAAAATTCATAGCTTTGCATGGTTTTGATGTGAGGTGTGAATAAACACCAGGTGAAGCACAGCAATTCCAGTTGAGTTTCCATTTGATCAGGATTCAATCCTCACCCGGTGTTAATCGGTGTAGCTCCATTGAAGTCAGTGATTTGCCCCATTGTTGAGCTACATCAATTTACTGTAGCTGAGGATCTGATTGAAATTTTTAGTTTGTTCAAACCTGAAAGTCAAAGTCTAACTCAGTGGGTGTGAAAGTATTTGGATCAAAATGAAAGAAAATGTTTGGACAAATACTCGTGAAATAAAACTTGTTCTATATTTTGCAGCTGTAAGGTCACAGCCCTGAAATATAGATTTCTAATGATGTAACCATAAGTTTAAATTCTTCCTTACTTTTTTTTGCTAACCAGAAAAATTGCTTTTGCTATATCTACCTTGTTTAAAAGGAAAAAACAGTACTTCTACCCAAGTCCTATAATAATCTCAAATCAAAAAGGTTTTAGAGATAGCTAAGAAAACTCATGGCCTTAATTGCAAAAGAATGAGAAATCTGTATATTGTATTTGTACTTTTATGTTTAATATGTAACTGTAAAGGCAGCAAAGACATTCAAGTGCTAAAGGACTACAAAGGTGATCCTAAAGATAAACTTTTCCAGGCCAATCCTGGAGAAAACTAAAAAGTGACGCCTTTAACCTGCCTTTCAATTCTGCTTCCTTTTTTTTATTGTTTCCTTTCCAACAATTCCATTAATTCAGACAGCTTTCCATGGACTTGCCCTTCTCCCTGAATATACTAAATAAAGAGAAAATAGAGCTCTAGTAATGCAACAGGGTGTATCTCTGAAACATCGTTAGTGTTTTCCATAGAAACAGAAGCTTGATATCATGCATTTATTATTAATGATCAGCGTGGCTTCACTGTCTACATCCATAATCCTAAGTCATGGCAATGTTCCTGGGTGCTGGGAGTTAATCAGCTGTACTGTTAAATTGCTACAGCTTCCCCAGCATGGTTTGGAGTTTTAGGTCTGGGCCCCTTAGCACTGCCAGACAAATTCGGGGCACAGTGACCATTTCCAAATCGGATGTGCATCCCCATGCTTGCAGGGTGAGAGAATTAAACGATATGGTCAGAGTCCAGGACATGGTAGTTATTTACAGCTATCAGGATTGTTCTGGCATGCTTAAATTACTAGACTTGTTATATTTATCTAACAACTTCTGTTCACCACATGACATAAGCAGCATCAGTTCAGATGTCATGTATGTTAGTAAGACAAATTTTAGGAATCTGACAAAAAAACCCCGAACAACCAAACACTTCTCAAGAGACTAGTGCTCCTTGCTGGTCATACAGACTAATTCAGAATACTAAATATAGGTGTTTTTATAGTTCGCTATAAAAGAAAAATGAAGGTGGGTTTCTAGTATATAAATAATCCTCTTGGCAAATGTATTAAAACTAAGAAAGGATGATGAGTAAATGTATTTTTTTCAGTGGAACAAGTGAAAACTCTGTTAGAATTGACTGGTAAAACGTGCTATCACTGCTTTCTCACTTTGTCAATGTTTTTATTCCTTTTCCCTTTCTTTAGGCTTAAAAGTGTTTAAGGTGTTATGAGCTGAATCTTTAACAATTGCTTATGTCATTGCTGTTGCTTGATGATGAGAAATAAGAGGAAGAACATGTACAAGTATCAAAGCTTTTATGGGAAATGTGGAAATAGATACCAGAATAAACACAAAAATTTTGAAATCTGAACCATGTCTTGGGTTTACAAATGACTTGTGGAGAATTTTTTTTTTTTTTTTGAATAAACAACTGACAGCAGTTACCAAAACTGTACTGTTTTATGGCAAAAGGGGTGGGGGGCGGTGGGGGAAGCATTTCACTAGAATGACTTTCCATGAGCGTATTCCATTTGGTCACTTTTCATTGGAAAAATAATAGGCAAGTTTTTCCAGAGAATGCTTCCATTAGAAAATTTAGAAGATCCTGTCAGTCATAGCCTGTACAGTGAGAAATATCCTTTAAACTGAGTGCAGAGTTGAGATGATGATGAGGTAGGAGAGCAGCTTGGTGTGGGATCATTTCCAGGTGTAGAACTGCTTCTATTTTGCCCGTATCTGAGAACACATTAGGAAAATGTAACAAGCTCCCTTTCCTCCCTGTTTAGTAATCCTGTTCATCCCTGGCAACACTGATGCTACATGTCATGATTGTTAAACTCTAGTAGGTTAGATAAAGAGGTCTGAATGTTGTAAGTTTGAGAAAGAAATCTGTTGTAGGGCTGGGAAGTCTCAAACTCATCTCTTTTTCCAAGAGTCAGTGAATGAGGGAGAGCTGTAGCCTCTGGAGAGGAGTGAAACTAAGGAGTGAGCCTAAAAGAGTGAGCCTAAAAGAGTGAGAAGAGTGTTGAGAGGAATTGCCCAAGACATTCCCTTAGAACAGAAACTACTGGAGAAGAGGGATGGTCCACTGGGTGACGAAAGGTCCAGACTGAGAGCTGGGAAATCTACGGCAGCCTGAGGTAGTTCTTGAAAGGTTGGCTGCTTGCCTGTCTGCCTGAGGTTTAAGCCCCAGACCTGTCAAATTCTGCATACAGCTCTGTGCTGTTTTGTGAGTTGGGACTTGGAGTTTTGACTCAATGCCAAGGGCCTGTATGCTCTGCACCTACTGAAATATTTGGGGTATTGTCAGGCATTGTAAACTTTTTCTTGGGGTGTATTCATACAGAGGTTTTCTTGCATTCCATACAAAAATATAATTTTAAGAGGTGTTGTGAAAAAGATCACTGGCTGAAAATTTAATTTCCTGCCCAAATGGATGACGCCTGCAAGGTAAAATAAATGCATTTAAAGAAATCGGCTATCTAAATCAGTCTCTTTCAAAAAGAGTTTACTTCTGTCAATAAGGCAGAATCTTGTGAATCTGCACACTTCATAATTTGCACATAAAGTTGGCAGTTTTTCCCCACTTTTTTGGCAATGATTTAGTAGCTGTAGCAAGGGCTCAGATTACTCGGATTATATTATATTACACAATATACTGCAGCATATCTACAGAAGAACCTTATTAATTTGTATTAATATAAACCCACTCACTGTAGTTTACTGCTTTTTTCTTTTTCTTTTTCTTTTTTTTCTTTTCCTTTCTATTTTTTTAAATGGCAGAGCAAGGTGCACATTTCAATCCAGCATCCTGAACATAGTGATGTGGTGTGATGGTGGAAGTGTGGAAGGTGGGGAAGGGACCAGATGTGAAAAACCTTCCTTTTAGATCCAGATAAGGTCATTTTCCTCCATGCTGTTGGATTAGGAGTCAGAAGACCAGTGTTCTGCTTCTGATTCAGGAATTGATTTGCTGTTCCACTAAGTCACACATTTGCTGTCTTTCATATTTCTGCAACAATCTGTGAAATGATGGTAAAACTTTGATGCTCTTGATAGCCTTTGCTTTAAGGTCTTGTGTACATTTTATATGAGGTGGCATTATTTGCTTTTAGAATGCATCCAGTGATTGCTTACACAGGAGTTTGATTCGAATTGCTGAAAACTAGGGTGGTTTAAAATACCTGAATGAGATTTTGGTTCTTGTATCTGAAAGACTGGTATTTGAGACCAAAACCAAGTTAGGTTATTCAACTGTTGTTGAAAGCTGTTGACTTTAGCTAAAAAAAAATTGGTTCAGTTCTGAAAAATTTGTGTTCATCTGGGCAATGATTAAGAATAGGAAAGAACATAACCTGGCGATATTATACTCCCTAATTTTAATGAGGACATGATATTTATTCCATCTAAAAAGGTGTTTCTGGCTAATGACGTGATTAAAAATTTGGCTTGACATTATCTGAGCTTGTGCAGCAAACGTGGCCTTGCCTTTTATAGGATTTTAAATAGAATTATTATGAAGGAGAGAGCAACTAATTAGAAGTTGGCAGGTTTCCAGTTTCCAGTTGATGACCTGCTGTTGCTGCTGCTGCTTGTTGCTGTCCCCAGAGTGAGCGCAGCAATGTGATCCTCCGCTTCGGGATGTACAGAATGTTCTGTGGTGTTCAAGTCAGGCGCTCTATGGAAACATAGCAGGATCTTGCATCCTCAGTGCTTTTCATGCGCTTGAGCTGGGGAAACCTGCCAGAAAGCCAAACCAAACATTTTTATGGGTTTCCTCAGGCCTTACCTCCACATCTTGTTGAAAAATTAAAGCACACAATCATGGGTGGGTCTGTTGAAGCAAGCAGGCACTATTATTCCAGGTTTTCAAGGTTGTTTTTCAGGCTATGGATTCAGTCAATTAAGGAAGAGCACGTCTGAATTATTTTCTGAACTTTCTTATGGAGAACCCTAGTTCAGAAACACTTTCCAAATAACTCTCAGTGACTGCAACAAGAAATTATAGAAAGTAGAGATTTTGCTGGAAGCATAAGTATCCCAGAAATTTAGCAGTATAGTTTTATTGATGAAATGGAGTTTCAGATGAAAAGGTCCAGTAGTATTCCTGTTTCCCACTCCCCATTTCACTCCCACTGTTTGAATTCATTAAATACTTAGAACAAAGTCTTGTCAGAATTTTTTTATTTGTCATGGCTAGATAGGAATTTAAATCCTACAAATAAAGCGTCAGCTGTGGCATCTTGGAGTTCAGTGCAGATTAACCACCTAAATATTTGCCCAAATTTTCAGATGAAGTTTTCAATCCACACTTTGCTCTGTTAAGGCTATACGTTTATCATCACTGGGCCAGCTAGTTGCAGCTTGTGCACACATCCTCAAATAAGCTTTAAATCACACTTCTTGGCTACCATGTAGACATGCAGTCTTTAACCTGTGCATAGCAATGCCAAACAGTAAGCTAATTTTTCTGATGCAATTTCATTGCATTCTTTCTGAATCCTCATCTTTGATCTAGAAAGAACATCCTGGCTGGATAGGAAGTTGGTTCAGGCTATATATTTAGTTCATGTTATAAAAATTAGTCTTAAACCTTTCAAGACATAAGCATACCTAAGACCAATTAAAGGGATTTTATTTCCATACCCTTTTAAGAGATTAAACAGTAGATGCCAATTGTGCCAAAATGCTTTTCTAGTACAAACTATCCAGAAGCCAAAAAATACAAGACATCTTCATCCAGAGACATTGCCAAGTGCAAGCATTCAAAATAAATCTGTAGCATGATTGGGTTGCATGCACCTTTTAATCTGAGAACACATTTGCAGAATTTCCTGGCCAAAAGCCCTGAGCTACATAGTTCTGCATGACATGAGCGTCTGAAGTTGCTGGGATTTGAAATCCTATAATTTTTTGGGTGAATGAGGCAGAGGGCTGGATTTTATTTCTTTTGTATCAAAGCCCCTCTTGAACGTAAATACTACACAGTTCTGAAATGTTTATGATGAAGTTTACTCTTTGCACTCTTGTTGTCTTATATTGTGTTTTCCAAAGACTTACCTATTTTGACTTGTTTTGAGTCATGGCTATCCCTAAACGATCACAACTACAATTCACTTGCATGTATTAAATCAAGAAGGGTCTCATAATTACATATAAATACATATAAAAACATAAAAATTTGCATAGGAGGCAGTGAGAGAGGGAAATAAAATGATTTGCTTTTATTTCTGCATAAGTAGGAGGAGAGGTGGTCCAACCTTGATTTATAAGGCAGTCTTCCTAAAATATGCTTTATACTATGGGCTGAACTCCGCCCATGTGAATACTTTAGAACCCTCAGTTTGCAACTACCTTGAGGCTCCTGGAACTATTAAAGTCTCATTTTGTTCCTTCAAAGTGGAAAAAGGAGCCTGGCCCAAATTAAGCAAGGAGTGCTGCTCCCAAGACATACCAAGCTTTATGGGACTTCAAGCATAGTATTTCAAACTCTTAATTCAGAAGTATAGGGGAAAGCAATTGCCACTATATTATGCCTCTTTTTCTAAACAATTCAGTATGTTTTCTTTTTGCATAAATGTGATGCAGCTGGTTCTAGTACCATATTTACAGTAAATATCCTTTTTGGTAAACTAAGGTCTTATTGAGGCAGTGCAGTAATAATGTGTTAAAGGATTTAATCCGCTTTTGGAACAGTTACTAAGCATATATTTTTTTGAATGAATGATCTGAGCATGTTGGACGAAACTTAGATCAGAAGATCAGAAATAAGCCAATGTTTACATTTTTGATTCACTGCATATGAAGGAATTGTGGGTTTTGAAGGAATCCTGACTTTGCTTGAATTTAGTGAAGTAAGATCTAAGGGGTCTTCTGTGA
Organism: Cnemophilus loriae; assembly: GCA_013397755.1. NCBI lineage: Eukaryota > Metazoa > Chordata > Aves > Passeriformes > Corvidae > Cnemophilus > Cnemophilus loriae. The sequence goes on from VZTF01003389.1 coordinate 1,833,000, forward strand.
TGAATTTCTTCAGGAGTTCAGATGAAAATATGGAACTTTCAGCCAGAACCTATTGCTTAAATTTAATGAATTAATTAGACACAGAAAAATGTTAAACTGTATGGAATGAGAAAGAGTTTCTTCCCTGCTTTAACAATATTAAGAAAATCGACTTGCGTTATGGTTTGTATCATCAGTGCAATCTGTTTTAAACGTCATTGTATCCTGGTTGATCTTTTTCTGCATCCTTTTGTATTAAAAAATATTCTTCAGTAGAGATGATGGCTGTTATGGTCTGTTTTCTTCAAAGAGATTTCTTGTATATATCCCACCATGCAGAATCAAGTAAACTTGGAAGAAATGCCTCTAGAACACTTTTCTGTCAGTCTGCTTAACTAAAGCCTAATTCAGTTATATGGCTTTCAATTACCTGTGAAATGTGTTTGTCAGTGTATGTAGAAAACTAATGTTAGCTTACAAGGAGTCTTTAGAATGTTTTAAGGAGACTAAGAGCTTATAAAACAAAAAGTTGAGCCCTTAATTAAATACTTTTCAGTATGACTCTTTATTGAAATCTCACTGTGGTCTTCAACATCCTCATGAGGGGAAGAGGAGGGGCAAGCACCGATCTCTTCTCTCTTGTGACCAGTGACAGGACTCGAGGAGATGGCACATGGTGTGATTCTTGAGGTCTCTGGTGCAGAGCCAGGAGCTACACTCGATGATCCTGATGGGTCTCTTCCAACTCAGCATGTTCTATTATTATTGAGTTCACCTTAATTTCAGACAAGTCAAGCACTATTTCAAACAGCCTGAGGACAATTTTGGTCCTCGAATTTGAACAGATTTGAATGGATTTTTAGCTAGGTCAGATGGCGAAGTGGCATCCTTTTCTGTACAAGTCTGCATACATATCCCATTGAAAATTGTCAGCCTATTTATTCTTTTATTCCTGCCTCTAATTTACAGAAGACTTCTCTGTCATAATGAAAAAGCTGGTTGTGTGATGTAGCTCTTCTCAGAGAACTTGATGGGCCTCTAGAACCAAGAGTTATGTCCAGCTGGGCATTTATCCTTCCAGATGAATTCATCAGACAGAAACACCGGAATGCGAACGAAGTCTTGAGTTGCCTGTTCTAATTTTTTAATAAATTATTCTGTATTTTCATAGTTTGTTAAGTGTTTATGAATTTTGCCTCTTTACTCTGGAGCAGTTTATCCTTCAGAATTTATTGCTAAAATGGCTAGACACCATCTTTCCGTTTCCAGCCTCAATTAACTTATGACCAGTGCCTGCTCTCTTATTATTGCGTCAGTCCTGTATGTTGGCTTATATAACTATTCTGCTTTCCTGATATTTACTTGGTCACCCCAAATTAATTTTATAAAGCTGCTCCAATGATAGGTTATTAACTCCTCTGGTTATCCTAGAATGTTATTTCTGTACCTGTGCTACTGATAAATTCATTTTCCTTGAAGAAAAGCTCTATGCACTATTGCAGATGAGGCCTCCCAAGTCTTGCAAAATTGGACTCTAAGAATTTGCTACTTCTCCTCTAGTGTCATCTTAAAAAAATATTGCTCTTATAGACTCCTGAAGTTGTCTGGTGATTCCAGAGCAACTTAACTGAACCTTTTCCTAAAGAGAGATTTAGTTCTTAGCTTTCAATGCAAGTTTTGATATTTTCACTACTGAGTATCATCTCATTTCAATTCACAAGTATTCAGTTCTTTCAGTGGGTTTTCTTGTCCTCTTGTATGGTTATGTATGGCTCTTTGGATTGCCATCAGTGCACTCCCATGTTCTACACCCAGCGCGTAAATCAAAATAGTAAACAAAATCAAACTCTTGTGAAATTGTTCATAATGCCAATTCTCTCCTGGCCCTTTGTTTCAATTTTGCACACTACTTTCTCCATTTTTATGTTATCTCCATTTTTATGGATTGGGTTTCATGCTAACATATGCTTTATTTAGCCATTGCACTGTTTACTAGACCCGACAACAGAATCAGGATCAGCACCTTTCTCCCTGGCAAAATAATTGAAATATCTAGCAAAATAAAAATGTATTAGCATACTTCTTATCTCCTTAATTATGCCTTGCTTAGGTAGTGCATCAGTCTTCCTATTAGTTGTAGCAGCAGAGGTGAGGTCAGCATTCATGGCTGGGGTAGTTGTGGTTTTGGAATAGGGATTTCATTGGTTTGCCCATAAATAATTTGGGGTTTGTGTTTTTAAAATATCTGGTTTATTTAGCAGTGAGAAAGCATTCAAAACACATCTTCTAATTAAAAATTATGCTGAGGCTCTCAGCAGTATACAGATGTTCCATATTTTGGTCATGTATCATCCCAGATTTTGATGGATAGTGTAACACTTGACTAAACTGCAAGACTGAGACTATCTTGTACTATACTGTCAGAGTAGCCAAGTCCAGGGTAAATTGGCTTTTCCTCACTCTGAATACAATTTTTTGTGGCTGTTGGTTGGTTGTTGAGAGGTCTTTTCAGGCCGAAGTACATCACTGAATGGCAGCTTAATAGAAAACCTCCAGAATTTGGGGTATTGGCTCTGTCACACCTGTAATGAATCTGCTTTGTTTTATGGTCATGTCTGTCGGAGTGTACAAACAGCTAGTTGGCTACAGCTTCAGGTCTCTTACCCGGAACCACACGTGGAAAAGGACCAAAATTAGGTCCAGCATCTGAAAACAAAAAATTCTTACATCATTCTTCACCTCTGGAATCCAGCACAGTGTCTATTGCCCTCTTTATTAATACCTCAGGCATCCCAAGCAATACAAACGGCACTATTTTTGGCCTCATTTAAAAATGGTCATAATATCAAGGAGAGCTTCATAGTGGAATCCTGTCTGCAATGAAGATGCACCTCATATGGGCCAGTATTCTTAATCCTTCAATCACATGAACCAGCCAGCAACTCCTCTCACTGGCACAAATAGCATTTCCCACCAGGGCAATGAGTCTTTCAGACTCTGAGTTTTCCCGCTTACAGTTCAACATTAGCAGTTGGATTGAGGCAGCTGGATCTGAGTAGGTTCCAGGGCCCATTAAACTTCATCATCTTGAAGTTCACTGGCATCGCTGTTATTTAAAAAAACGAAGCACACATTCCACATGTGCTAAGTATAACTTTCATCACTGCAAGTATTTCCATATTCAAAGAATGTGAATTTATATTTGATTTGTGCTTTATGAAAGAAACTACTATATGAAGTTTCCATTTTGGCTGAGTAAGTGCTGTTTAATTTGTAACTTCTCAGAGGATTAATTACAGAAAGAGAAACAATAATGACAAATTGAAAGATTTGTTTATCCAGATTGATTTAAAAATAAACAGGATAATAGGGCTGGCCAGTTAATCTGATCTGGTACTAAAGGACACAAACCCCTTCTTCTGGGTGAATAGGTGGGTCTGGTTAAAGCTAGCATGTCAAAGAAATTGTAGGTGAGATCAATAAATAAAGTCGAAGAATTAAAGAATTAATTTCTGTTTTAGAATATCTGTGTCTTGTATACACAGAATTTGGAGCTCTTCAAAGACATTCTGCCCTTCGCACAACCACTTTCGTATTTAAAAACAAGATAAGGCCATGTTTCTGTCCACAAAAGTTGTGGTTTTGAATGAAAATAGAGTTTATGTTGGAAGGTACTAGCTGAATCCTTAAAAGACTTTTTAGGGTGAGATTTCCATGGATTAAGTTGCAAAAAGCTTAGGTATGATTTATTTATATTGTTAATAATAATTAAACACAATAATGTTTTTATTCGCATCTTTACGATCTATACCATCACCCACCCCAACCTTCCCATCCCCAGCCTGGCAGACTGGTTTCAGTTCTGATCACCTTCCTGTTAACTTTTTCCCTGAAAACTGATTATTAATTCTGACTCTCTGTTTTTGGCTTCTTAGCCTGTTCTAATTCATAGCAGTATTTTACCTCTCACCTCAATTCAGTTGCTGTAAGGTTTTTCATGCAGCAAAGCAAATGCAACTTGTGAATTGTGAACTGGAATTGTGAAATATTCCTAAAGGGAACTTAACAAATACTTTATTTTTTCATTTTTTTTTTCAAGAAAGGAATTAATATAAAAACATATTTGCAGTGTAAGTTTAGAAAATAATGATACAATGAAAATATCAAAATTTCTTTGCTGTTTTGGAAACATAACTATAATAGCTCTGAAGTAGCACATAAAACCCTGAAGGTGAAACAGAAAATGAGACTGACTAACTCTGGGAGCCCAGCCAACCACTGATTGCAGGGAGTTTAGATCTAAGGGGGAGTTAGGTGCTGAGTGGACATACTAAACATAGTGATTAGAAAAGGAAAGAATTAATAAATACAGAACATTCATAAAATGAACCTCTAAGGCGATGGATAGTGCAAAAAGGAATGTTCTTGGGCCATCAGAATTCTTAGTCATTTGCACATTCCAGTAAGTGAAAAGATACCATATGGAAAAAGGCAACACGACTTCTAAAGCATCATAGATATTTGCAATATTCACAATATCCCTATTTATAAATGAAGAGGATGAAAGACACGTATTGAATACAGTTTGACATTTGACCAAAGATATGGCACATAAAGATTTTGCACATCAACTGATATTCTTGGATGCAAAAAGAATTCTGAATTGGATTTCCTATGGCACAGGAACTTGGAACAACATGAAAGTCAAAGTTTTGGAACAGCAGTCAATCTAGAGATAGAAAGTGACATCAGTGAACATGAAGTGGCATACATAAAGGAAAAGGAAAAGTAGGAGGGAGCCATTTTGTGTTCTTACTCCCAACAGGTACAACTACACTGACAAGATGAAGGAGAATGAGACAAAGCAGAGACTGGCTGAAGCCGTCAGCACAAGTATTGACAATGAGCCAAATTGTGAAGGTGACTCATTATGAAGACGTAAACAATCCTGGTCGGTGACTCAGTGGTGAGGAAGCTTGGCTAAGACATCTGTAGCCCATATAAAGAAAACAGGATGATGAGATTTCTCTAGGGTATGGTAAGATAAACTATGGGACAATAATACTGCACGTGCCTATGATAGCCTGAAGAAAGTTGGGACATACTTACCCTTTATAGCTCATGAAGGAATGTACATATCACCAACAAAGGAAGCTTTGATTGGCATTTGCCTGGGGAATCTGAGAGGAGTGCTGGAAATGGATATAGTGCGAATCTTCTGAGAGTCTGTGGAGGAAGGAAGAGGGTGGGTGATGAATATCATCTTGTAGGGAATGAACTCTGCGATGCAGAGAATATTACACAGTTTGATCTGTTAATTTGTTATGGCTTGGAAACCACCATCTGTGTAGAAGGTCCATCTCCTTTCCAATTTTAAAAATTGCAGTATGTGCCTGGGTCAATCTCAGCAGAGCAAGAAGAACACACATTTTGTAGTAGTTGTGCTCCATAGGTGCTGGAGATGATTTTCAGTGAAAGGTGAAAATTATTCATCTGTACACCACTTAAAGAAGCACACTGAACAAGACAAAAACACTATCACTGATAAAAATTTGCTTGGTGTCTAAAGCAAAAAACTTTACAGAATCATTAGAATAACTGGAAAGCAAACATTGCACATTGTTTCAGTCTGCATGAGCTGAGAAAGCTGTAAGTAAGTATTTTTGAAAAATCACTTACAATCTTTATGAATTATGTGGAAGTGAAACCCTTCCATTTGTGGTGTGCTAATGAAAAACTAGGAATCAGTGACCACAGGCAAAGCTATAGATTGGCTCTTGTCATTATTTGTAGACCTAGGCTTGAAGCAAGACTCCATTTTGATGGATGCTGTGGAAATACGCAACAGATCAAAGATCCTTAAAGCGTTCTATGATTTACAGATGAACACATCCAAGAGTTTAGCACCTCTGTGAAGACTAACAAATATACAACATCACAGGTGTTCTGCAGTAGATGCTGCAATGAGATACTACTTTTTGAGTAGTTTGAGAATTATCAGGCAGTATTCTTTGATTCCGAAAGCTTTTACTTATTTTCTTTCCCTAGGCATCTCTTAGAGAAATACTGCTTCACCTTCCACTACTCCTGTTTTTCAAAATGGTTCCTCATACTGCTGCCATCTATCACAAAACTAATTGACTTTATGTCACAGACGTGGCTTCTGCAGGAGTGGATTTAGCTGTTGTGTCTGAATTTTGTGGCCACTGTTGAGGGAAGTGTGTGCATGGCTCATTCCCACACCTGTTTCCTCTCTGTGTTTCATTGCCAGGGAGGTTCACCGAGGTCTCTGGAGGAGCCTGGTTCGAACGATTCTTCTGTAAAATGTTTCTCTGTATGTCTATCTTCCTCTTTATACACATAAGAGAAAGAGAAAGAAAAGATTGTTAGGAAGTCTTTAATGAAGGAAAGTAGAATTACAAGAGGTATTTCTCTGCTGAGAGGAGAGCTAGTGTTCAGTTATCCCCTTGTCATAACTCTATTTTTTGTGTTCATTAAAATTGGAATATTTTACAGTTTCTAGGGTACTATTAGGTAGAAAGCTAAAGTTGCAAATGATGCCAAGAATTCCTCTCAAGAGATCAGGAAATGTTACCTTCTTGGCTACTGCAATGAAATCTGAAACTTTTGTTTTGGAGTTGCGTTTTAAAGACTCCAATCCTGTTTGGTATTTGGTAAATGTATCAATTTGTCAGCTAAGCACTGGACTTCTGCAGCATTTTCTCCCAATGAATTCCCATTAAAACTAGTGCTGGGAGGGTAAACGCCTGCCCATCATGAATAAGTGTACCAGAGTTTGGTCCTAAACGAACTGGTAGCTATGTACTTGCAATCCTTCGCAGCTGCTGAGAAAGACCTGACTGAGCTGGCTAAGCCAGCAAAGAAGCAAAGAACTTAAATTCTCAAGAGCTTGAATCATGGAACATAGCTTTAAAGAAAAACATTGACTGGAGGTTTTGAAGGAACTGGGGAGATTTTGACCACTGTTGCTTAACAAATATGCCATTGTCTCTACTCTTTCTGCTTTTGTAGAACATACAGATTTCTAAAATATTTTAAATAAGACCTAGATAAAAAGCTACTTTTGGAATTGCAATGCATCCTGTGGAATGCTGATAAAATTCTCTCTACCTTGACTCAGATATGGATTTCAAAGGTGGGGTTTTTTTGTTGTTGGTTAAACATCTGGAACAAAATTAATTTGATTAATTTGGCACAGCCTTAAGTTCTCAGCATCTGAGAATAAAATTACTTGGGTAATTCGAGCACAGCCCTAAGTTCTAGGAGAGCATCCTGCACTGTCTATTCAGTAAAAAGCATTGTGTGGAATGTTGTTGCTCTAAGCTGCATGGAACAAGAAAAGCAAAACATCTGGCAGGATTGTGATACCTTAGGAGGACTTTCTACTTGCATTCATCCAGCTGGCAATCAACGCTGTACCACCTGTAAGACAGAAAAAAACAATGAATGCCCTCATTCATTTTTCCCAGAATAAGATTCCAACCATCTGAGGGAGATACATTCAGAACAAACTAGGATCATTAGAATGTTCTCTCAAATAAGGTGATAACTGAAAAGAAATATTTTAAGAGATGCAGGAATAGCACTGAAGGAGAAAAAGGTGTCTCATTAAAAATAATAAGAAACTACCTTAATTCTAGATGTACCCTTTGTGGTTTTAACGGGTCCCAAACACTGTTTTGGTTGCTTTCTTAATCATGAGAAGCAAACAGTTCTTCATCTGCTGAACAGATTCACACTCTTCAGTCTTATAATTAAGAACAATTATTTTTTGAAATTCAGGCCCAGGATCTCCAAAGCATCTCAGTGACTCTGCTTTACTATTAGATAGGCTCCCCAGGTGCATTAATGACAAATGAGAGAAAATGTCCGTATCACTTAATCTCTCCTGAAAACTCCACATCCAATGCACATCTGTGTGTCTCTAAAGCAAGAGATGTTCTCTTCCCATATACAATAGCAAACACACCGGATATGGGGTTGTCATGAGTCACCATGACAGCTCCTCAGGGGGCCCAGGCCATGAATAACCCTCAGTAAGCTAAATTAGGTAGCAGTGAGGGAGGACCCTGTAACCCAGTCCGTTGCTATGTTTCAAACAATCCAGTGTGTTTCTATGCTTCATGCACATACTCTTTGTCAATACACTGGGCCAGCTACATATTTCACAGTTAGCATCACAGAGGAAGCGTGCTTACTAATCGGATGTTACTCTCTCTGTCCCTGTTGGGTAGTTGGAAAGAAAGAAAAGGAAATTTTATATCGTTAACCCCTCAAAATTTTAATGCCAGCTTTTAGCAGAGATTTAGTGATAGTACACTAAAAACTATGAAATCATAAACAAATTATAATAAATGAGCCATCCTGGGATTTTGGCTGTGGTCCTTTTATCTGCAGCGTGTTGAAAGGCAGGACCTTGTATGCAAATTGCAGTTAACTTGTAATTTGTTTTTAATATCAGTTCTGTAATGCCTCCAATGTTTCTGTCACTCGCTATGTTTTTGTTTGGACTAACTGGAGAACTCTATCCCATTTTCAGGATTATATCAGAGATCTATCAGTTTAAAGGCTTTTGCATATCTTACAGCCCTTATGACCAGGAAAATTAATATTCTGAGACCAAATCTTTCCCAGATCATGCAATCTCTATCGGTATTTAGCTGATGATCCATTTTCCATTGTTTTTATCAATTATCAACATTTGCAAGGCTGTATTTTAAAACACTAGTATTTATTTCTCTCTTTCCTGGCCCTGAATGCTTGGTTTCTTATGCTCAGTTTTGTTCCAGCCTATTTTTGAATCCCTTTGCATATTTCGATGATATATTACTTATGAGATAATATGAACATGTAGAGTTTTAAAAATATCCCCTCTGACTTGTGGGTCATAAGGGGCTTTTTCTATTTTGCTTTTTGAGGGAAGTTTGGGTTGTGTGTTCTATTAACATCAATTGCCTGAATTGCTGTGCTTCTGCCACATATTGGACCTCACATCCCTAGGCTGACACCTGTTATTTTTTGCAATAGCCACTTCTCACGTTCTTTGAAGTTGTGACAGGTGTTGCAAAACATAGAGGGTTTTTATATCATGTTGGCTTAGTTCTTATTAAAACCAGAAAATATCTTTTTTCAATTACTTTTTGTGCTTGAAAAGGCCTCCCCTTCCCATGGTACAAAGGAAATGGATATTTGTTTCAGGGTTCATATGTTAAAATCAAGAAGAAGCCAGGTCTAATACAAACACAGAAGTAATGACCCCTAGCTTTCTTGTGGTTTATTCCATAAATGAGTTTTTATCACACTGGAACATGAGAAGGGAGACATTGTGTCTTGGTTGAGAACACCAGTGGACAACAGTCTTTGGGTTAGTAAATATTTTCCATTTCTTTTGCACTGTACGGTTCCTTCACATGTGTCACAGCTCTTGCAAATTCTCCTTGATTAGTGCTGAGCTGATGAGATTCAGCTCGGAAATCTTTCAGTGTTCTTTTCCCTTAGCTTATCTCATTTTCTTTCAAAATCAGATTGGAAAACAAAGGGGAATTAAGTTGTTTTGACTCTATTCTTTCCTCCTCATGATAAGTAAAGACTGATTTTCTCTCTCTTTTTTAAAAATAATTATTTTATTTGCTATACATTTGATAGAAAGAACAGACTATTAGTTTATGAAGATGAGGGTTATCTGTGGTGTGGAAGAGTTAATAAGGAAAAGTTTCTTAAAGATCTGAAGCACAAGTAACCTAGAGGTTCACGTCGTTGGCTATAAATTCATAAGCAGATCCTTGGGGACTGAAAGACATATGACTTTTTTCTTTGTGATTTCCTCGGAGTTCTGCCCTTAAATCCAGCCTTCTCAGAAGCATGGACTAATGCTCCCTGGGTGCATTCCTTGGTGCATTTCCCTTGCTTGTAAGTTTTTGAAAAATCATGCCAGATCATGTTGCTATAACATTTTAACCTTGCTCCACTTGGGAATCAATAGCTTGCTCCAAACACAAGTTGACAGATATTGGTCTTCCTGTTGACTTTCTAGTATTATGAATTACTCAGATTTCTGTGATAGCTTTTAGAATAATTTCAGAGTAATTTGTAGAACAATTGCTTGCCGTGCAACTGCAATTTATGTGAACAGTAATGTTCCCGTTTAGTACAGGACTTAAGCATATGCTTTAATTTAAGCTTTTGCTTTATTCAGCATATTCAGAAAATGCTTAAATGCATGTTTAGATACTTTACTGAACTAGGGTCATTGGGTAGTATTTGAACTGGTAAATTCCCAGTATATATTAAAAAAAATGCAGGATAGTTTGTTTTGGTAGTACAAACACTGTCAGTAAAGCTGAAAAGTGTTCTCTGCTTAATTTACTTCTTCCACTTCATTTTATGGCACATTTTATAAATGAGGAAGGATATCAGAATTTAAAAAAAAAATACTGGCCTCTTGACCTCATTTCTTTTACAGATTCAGTCAATATTTTTCAAAATTGTAGCATAATGCTCAGTGAACAATTTTGATCTTTTCTCCCAGGTGATCAGGGACAGGACCCAAGAGAATGGCATGAAACTGTGTCAGAAGAGATTTACACTAGATATCAGGAAAATGTTTTTCACCCAGGAGGGTGGTTGGGCGCTGGAACAGTCTCCCCAGGAAGTAGTCACAGCACCAAGTCTGGCAGAGTTCAAGAAGGGTTTAGACAATGCTCTCAGGCACGTGGTGGGATTCTTGGGGTGTCCTGTGCAGGGCCAGGAGTTGGACTTTGATGACACTTGTGGATTATCTGTGATTCTGTAATATATTTTTAAGGCCTTTTGTATTGCTATACCTGTTGTTTGTATGTTTGTTTTGTAAATGTTTAAAGGGATTGAGAAAGATGTCATTACTCTCTTCAATTTTATTTCTAAGTGTTCTGCATACTAAACAGCTTTAACTAAAAGCTCACTTCAGGAACTATTTGGTAGATTCTTAGCTAGCATGTTTGAAGGCTGACAGTGCCCAAGCCAATAACTTTACATTTCAGAGAACGTGCTTATGTAGCTTTTGGGTTGGAGCTGGGTTGCAGCCAGCTGGGACCAGAGACACAGAGGTATTGAGGGAACTGCTTGCACCTGTCTGCACAGGCATATCTGTAGTTTCACTAGGTATAATTCACCTCACAGGGCTGGATAAAAGCCCATACATTTTTCAAATCCCATCGGAGCCTCACTTGGAGGACTTAAGTGATAAAGAGGTCTCCTGAGACCCACATATTCCGTGATAAATGAATACTCATTTATGAATGCATATACTATGCCTGCATGTTTTTCTGAGGTGCTACCCATAGGTACTGCATTTCTCTGATAGCTAAAGCTATTAAACTATTATCCAAATGAAAAACCCTAGATGCTATTTAAACAGATGTTGTACCTTTCATCAATAATGCCTACTGTGTTTTCAATCCACTGAAACTTAAGGTGTTTCCTGCAACAGGTGATATAGAGCAATCACAGACGAAGCTTTTATAAACATATACAAGAAAAAAAATCGACGTTTTGACATTAAATATCTTAAATTCTGTGAGAGTGTCTGGTGTATTTCCAGCTGGGTTAGCAGCTTTGAGAACAAAAATTAGGAAAATCATCTTCCTTCAAAATAATCATGTTGGCTGTGAGAACTTTTAAAAAGCAGAGTTACTAAGGCAAAGTTGTATGTAGTTGTTTGGAGGTTTTTGAGCTTTTATTGTAAAATGGTATAACACCTATGTTGCTTTAGCAGTTTTGTTTCTGCTTTGGGAAACTGGTTTACATCTACAGCCTCATCTGAGGAAAGCAATGTTTTATGATTTAAAGACAGAAGCACATTCTTGTATTCTTCTTGGGAGTGTACACACCTCATGGTCTAAGTTCGTAGTGTTAAAAGCAGACAAATACTTTTTAAAGTTGATTTTTGTGAGTTTGGATCCCAAAGTTCCTTCAGAAAGATTAGTACTCGTGAAGAAAAAGCTGTGTTTGAAGTTGACCCTGAACTTAATCCTGTGAGGTGTTGAGCATTTGTAATACCTATTAAAATAAGGAGGATTTTCAGGGTTAGGCTGCCATTCATTATATCAGCTTTCACAATTCACTAAGGTTTTAGTCAGATATCGTTTGTAAGTGGAATTTCTCATGACTGAATTTCTCTTGCACTGCAACCTGTCATATTGCAGCCCGGTTGGGATATTCAGCCAGGAGCTGGAGTAATTTCACCTGCGCCTGGAGTCATTTTCATGCATCCAGACAGAAAACCTACTCAGAAAAGTAGCTTTGCATGGAAACCAAAACTATTCCAACGCAGGAGTCCTTTACTGACCCAGGGCATGTATACTGAGAACTGAAAAGCATATCTACTGTTTAGGTGTGTAGTGATTTCCTCTGGCTTTTGCTGTCACAAGCAACGGTCCAGCCATTACACGCATCTGTTCTTAACCACCACCTATCTACTTCTCATTACTGGCAGGAGAAACAGTCTTTGCTTACATGTGGCCTTTACATGAGGAAAACTTCTAAAATAATCATGTGCCACTGAAAGCAGAATCAACTGCTTCTCTGTTACTTCCTTAAAATAAATAAATAAATAAATGAAGGCAGAACCCTCTTTACCCTAAAACAGTAGCTAGAAATGAGCAGCTCCTGCTACACCCGTCCCTTAATGTTTGTGAAACAAAGCTAGACCTTGTATTTTGCAAAGTATGGTAAGTATAAGCTATCCTTTAATTTAAAAACTGAAATTTTCTAAGGCAATACTTGTTAACAGGAGAAAAGAAGAGGGTCTGCAGGGACGGGGAAGTATTTTCATACTGTTTTCATTTTCTAATACAATGCCCTTGGAAAAAAAGGCAGAGGATGACATAATAAATTTGGAATTCCAAGGTCACAAACAGGAATTCAGACAACAAATGGGAGGGTTTAGGAATGTACATTGTAAAATAAATCTATCAAATTTAAAAAGAAAAAAATAGTATTGAAATGTGGTATTTTCAGGCAGATATTTGTATGGTAAATGCAATACTTTCCCTAAAGGATTATTTGATATATTTTCTGATTTATTTTGTTATATACAATGATGTGAATTCAAATAGTAAGAGGTTTTATAATTGACTATTTTTTTTGCCTAAAAAAGGACCACTGGTCTCTTAATCTTGATATTTATCATTCCATAGGAATGCTTAATTCAGTTTTCAAGTTCCATATGACGCAGTAGAATTTTCAGCATCTGTGTAGGTAGCAGTCAGGGACATATATGTAGCAGTGATAAAACTTTATAGAAAACTACATAACAGGAAGCTTTCGAGATGGAATTTTGAAAGTCTTTTCTGGAAGGTAAATTAGTACCTTTTTTTTTTTTCTCTCCCTTTGTACCTGGGGTTTTGGCATTCGGATGACCTGAACAAGAGCTGGAACTGCTGCTTCTTTAATGAGATTTTTCAACCTTATTTTTTGTATTAGCTTGCCCAGACTAAAATCATAAAAATCTACTGTACTGTGTAAACTATGTACTGTTGTTAAAAAGTGGAGTTTTGCTTTGTAGGCTACCGTACCTATTTGTTCCTGTTTCCTTAATATTGTTTTCTCCAGATGTTGGAAGTTAAAACACCCTTGTTATTTTTTCCAGTGTCACTCTTTGTTACTTTCCATAGGCAATGTTCACCAAAGCCAGGCAGTAGAGGAAATAACAGATGTGTTACCCTCAAATTATGGGCATAAAAATAACCTTAATAAAATAGGTATTAAGTGACAGCACTTTAGAAAAATCCAGGTCTAATTTACTCTAGCCTAGAAAGCAATAACTTAAGGGACCTCAGACATGCATGTATGGACTTCAGATAGTTTGTAACGGAGCGACAGTAGCTTGGATGATGACAATCCCAGCTTGCTGTCCATGGCATTCCAGGAGAGGCTGTCAGGGTGTGTTTGTGCTAGACACTTTTCTGCCTGTAACCCTATTGTTTGCTTGTAATTAATATTCCATTATAGACCTGCTAATTCTGCCAGAGAAACCCTCCCTCCTCCTTAATAATAATAGTAGCAACAACATGATTAATAATAAAAAAATCAGCCACATTCTGACTGACTGCAGACAAAATTGTCACCCTGGGTTTACTCTCTTTTTACCAGGCCTTTGGTTCCTGCTGTTCACAGAAAGCTGCAGATGGCTGCCTCAGCAGGAAGCCCTTCCCCCTTCCTTAATGGAACTCGTGGGAATGCGGGGATCCTGGAACCAAAGCCCTCCTTCCCTTCCAAACCTCCTCTCCAAACCCCTACTGAGTAAAAGGAAAAAAATCCCCACATCCCTGGAAACATTTTTGCCAGCCTGTTTTTCAGTAAAAACTTAAATTAACCACTTCACTCCTGATTATAATAAAGATTTGTTATTGAAACAGCTTCTCTTTAATGTACTGAATCATTTCCACCCGCTTATTGAAGTCGTCCATTTGGGTTGAATTATAGCGTCCCACTTCCATTATGTAATAATTTCAAATAAATGAAAACAGGTTTGAATTCTCCAACAATTAGCAAAGTTTTAGCACATTCCCCCTCCCCCCACTCCTTCCCAGACACCCCTCCAAAAAGTGAGTTTAAAAACCTCAAAATTTTGGCGAGGTCACATCCTAAGTTTTCTTCTCTTGTTAAAATCTTCTCCCAGATTTCCTCAAACACATCATATGGGTTAAGTTACGACTTCCCTTAATATTTATTTTCAAGTGAAAAATCAAAACAGCTTAAGCATTGTGATTTGATATTAGAAATGAAAGAGTTAAATGCCTGAACAAAGCACTCCATTTATAATTTTTGTTAGGAGTTCCACACTGAGCATTAGAGTGAGGTGTGTCTTATAAAGAGGGTGTTTATATTGGATTTGATATAGTTAAGAGATTCAGCTTACATATAATAGTCTCCTCTAAGAAGAAGCATAAACCAGAATGAGTTCAGTGGGATTTGCTGAAGTATAAAACATAGTATGAAAGTCTAATCTTATAGACTAGTATCAAGCACCGAGAAATTCATCCACACTGCAGAAGGGGAATGAAGAAAATGGGGCCAAATCTGTAGCTTTTATATTTTGGAGCTCTTAAACCCTGCAGCATGCTCTATGCTTGCTCTTTTGACTAAAGGTTACATGAGTGACTCAAGGCAGTCAAAAGGGGTCCGTAGTTTAGATGGTTTGAGGTATGTTTCTTATAAAAAAAAATTCATTAAAAATCATTTCACTAATTAAAATGGTTGGATCAGGCCTGAAGAAAATGTGGAAAAATTACAATGCAGAATGAGAAATAATAGAAATTTCAGATGAATTAATCTGCTATAAAGAAGGTTGCTAGTGTCTATTGGAGAGCCTTAATAACTTTGTTCAGTATTTGGAAGTTTATAGTAACTATGTTGTCTAAATAAACCATCACTGGAATACAAGAAGGGTCTTTGGATTGGAATGGTGAGCAGCTCAACTTAAAAATGTCTGACAAGCCTGTTAATGAAGGCCATCCTCTACGGCTCCACTAATTGAGAAGATGCTGGGCAAATGGGGAAGGGTGGAGGAAGAACTGTTCTGCTTCTGACTTAGGCAGTTTGGCTTCAGTTCCACCTTCAGCATGTTACTGAATGTTTTAGTTTCCCGACGCCCATAGAAAAAGCAAAGCCTCTTAAACTGGGATGTTATAAATACTGCAGAAGTAAGGAAATAAAAAGCACACAAAAAAGAATTCTTAAATAGTAAGGACCATATGATGTACCCTGAAGGCCAAGGGGGATTAAAGCAATGGTTTCATTAGCTTTGCAGTAAGAAAAGTTCAGGGAGGACTGTAGAGTGGAAAAATAAATATACATCTGCACTTAAATAGTAGTCTAAAAAGAGGAACATATGGTAACCTCTGGGTGCCAGCTTATCTTAATGAAGGATGCAAAGCCTGTTACGTTTGATATAAAGTCTGAATGAAGACATAAATATTACACAGCTTCTTAGAACTGATGGTATCACACTCCAGGGTTGTTACTTTTGAGTTCATTTGCTGCCAATAGGGCCGTGATTCAAAATACCGTCAAAGGCTGAAAGTTTCCAAAACTGCATCTGTGTATGTAATTGTTAAGGAATCTTTAGAAGTACATATTAGGAATGAGAGGGCTTAACAGGAGGAATGGACAACTTTTGAAAGCAGTTGACACTGCATGTGTCAGCTTGGAAAAAAAAAAAAAAAACAACATTCCTGCAAAGCTAGTGAGGTTCTGTTCGGTGACATATATTAGGGCAACACCAGTAGGAAAACAGGAATGAATAGAAACATCATTAAAAATAGAAGCACTGAAAGGGCAAACAGCAGATTCTTTTTTTATTTGCCAAATATGAGTGCTATTATCTACTCAATAATAAGGAATAAGTGGCAAGTGATGTCATCATAACTGTATTCTTGTCAAATGGTCAGCATTTGGGCTTCGTGGTTTTCAGAGACAGATTTATTGCCCAAGATGAGGGGAAAGTTCTAGAAAATCCACTCCATAAAAAATGTTTTTGTGCATGATCTCATTCATTATGACTTTTACTATGCAGCAGAATGAGAAGTGATCACAGTAGAGATACTTGAAAGGTGAAATGTGACCAAATGTTCCTTAAATATAATAGATAAAACATGAATTGCATTTCAGGAAAGAAAAGTAGTTACCCTGGAAATACTTTAAATGTTTGCATGTGTAATGGTTCTCCAAGACCCAGCACACTAATGATGGGCCATTGCGCTGAGCTGAAAAGGAAATCCATTCCCGTACACTGCCCCTATCCAAGTCCATTAAGAAATAATGGTTATAAGATGAAAGTCTTGTTAGGGTTTCAGTGAAAATGTTTGGCACACCAGGATGAAAAGTCAACAATCTGCTTTTAACGAGAGACACTGGAAAAACTTCGGTTAACATACCACTGAAAATATTAATTCTCTTTAATGGCAGGATGCAACACAGCTTTTTATAGTTTTTGATCCATGTCATAAATTTGGCCATGACAAAGGGATACTCCAGCTTTAGCTCACTGGCAGAAATGTTAGCTGTTTCCCAACACTAAAAGGTTAGTCCTTTGGATTCTCTCTTAAGTGCCAACGGGCCAAATTATTTGCATGGAAATAAAATGACATAGGCCAAAGAGTGAGAGTAAAAAGGAATCATAGTCAGTGTGTAAACGGTAGCAGATTTAATTCAGGACTTTCTTTTTGCATCCACTGCCTTGCTAAAGGATCTAAATAAGATACAAATAGGAACATGTATTTTAAGATGAAATGTAGAGGGATGGTGACAGTATAAATGTAGTTGTTCCAGCTATTTCCCAACTAATTCTGGTCAATAATCTAGTGGAAGTATCTAGGTCTGTGTGGTTTTTCTCTGTGTGATTGTATATTATCATGTGATAAAAGGGGGAAGTGTTTCTTTTATCAGTTCTGTGCAATGAAATTTGGAATCCTTTCTGAATCAGAATCTCTCCTCTGAAACAATGCTTCATTTGTCCAGCTTATGAATATAGAGTTACCTGTTTAGTAAAGCTGATGTAAAAACTTGATAATTTATTACTTCAATAGCAAAGGCACCTACTAGCTAATACCACCTTTGGTCCTGGTACAACGTGATCTATTTCCTTTACAATAAATAGGAGTGAACAATAGAAATTACACACCACAGAAAAAATTTTTGTTCAGCCACCTTACAAATACAGCATTGTTCCATAAACAGTAAATTTCAAATACAAAAACCTGGAGGTTTGGCAAACTGTGATTGATTTCTGAATAGACTAAATTTCATGTCTGATGGCTTTGTCTATAACGGAAGTCTTTATACCGAATATTCGCTTTAAAGTCTCAAAACACTTTACAGAAATAGCCAATTCTCTGATCTAGTTTTTAGATCAGGAAGCTTAGACAATCAAAACAGTTGTTTGGCAGATAAGTGGCTAGAATTAAACTGGGGATTCCGTGAATCCCAGCAAAATGCTGTGGTAACTTCTCTTTCCTAGTGTTACGTATCTGCCGAAATGCCCTTTTCTATATTCTTCCTAAATTGCCCTTTTGGTTTCTTGTCTTGTTTTTCACCCATAGAATTCTATATCCTCCAATTATTTCCAATCAGTGAACTAAACTGTCAGCTTTGTTGGTGCCAATCTACCCTGCAGTCTGCTGAAAAGTAAAATACATGTTTCAGAAACTAAAACTAGAAAGTGATTTGGTAGTAGTCAGTGGATTCTGTCCACCACAGGTCTCCAGCCGAAGCATTGTTTGAGACTCCTGTGAATATGGTTGTCACTGGAAACCACAAGGAAAATCCATGGAAAATGTTACATAATCCTAGAATTTGAATATCTGTGGGTAACTATCATGATATAAAAGGACATGAATATTAGTGCCATTGATTAAACTATTCTTTAATTATTTTCTGTGTCTGATCTGAGGCTTGGAAGCACCATCTAAGTCAGACATTTGTGAAGAGACTGTCATCTGCATGCACTAAAACTGCTGGGAATAAAGCAAGCTATCATTTCATGTTTGGTCCTGCAGTCTAATCTTGATTCTACCCACTGTTTTTTGGAAAAGGCTAACACTGGGAGGCTTCTTTGTGATTCTGTCCTTAGGATCAAAACACTCTCTTATTTCTCAAAGAAGCATTGGTTCTTAACGATAAGAAAACCCCTGTAATGTACAGAAGTTTTGAGTTTTGTACCTATTTCTTTTCAAATCTTCCTTTTTGATTCTATGAAATTGATTTTGTAAAGCAACAATTTTGGTTTAAGTGGCATTCTCTAACATTTTCCCAGTGCTTTAAAAGAAAAAAAAAAAGAAGGGGGAGGGTGCAAAAGAAAGAGAAGAAAAGAGGGAGGAAAAACTTGAAAGACTGAGATGAAAGTAGGATCATTAAACTATTCAAAAGTCGCAATGTTTATTAATGAAAATGTTGTCCTGTGCTTTGAACAGAGTGGGGAATTAAAATGTCTCGTGACCTCCTTGCTGGCTTTCAGCTGACATTTTCTGGAAGCTATGCTGATGATGCTAGTAAGAGTGAGGGAAGTACTCTAAGGAGTGATAATATTATGCAGTAATTAATAAAAGAAGTTGAAAGGTGAGTAGGAGCCTAAGGAGATACCTCCTGTCATGTGCTGTTATTTATATGTATTTTTCCAGGTATCAGCATTTCCAATCTTCCTGTGACTCCCTGTGATTGCTTTCAAAAGGTTATAAATTATGAGTCCCTCTCACACTTCAATTGTGACCTTTTTTTTGCTTCTTCTTCTTAGACTATTAAAGAAGCTAAGAACATTAGATGAAAAAAAAACAAATTAAAATAACTTCAGTGTTTCCACTGAAATCTGTCACATTTTGCCAAGTGATTCACTTTATGTGGTGAAGTATTTGATTTTGCACAGAGATTACAAACTTGAATGATGCCGAACAGTAGTCTGGAAAAAGTTTTCAAGAACAGAACAGGACTTAAATCTGGTTTATTTTATTAGTTGTTACTTTCTCATGTGTGTTTTATTTTAACAAATCCCTGTAACAAAGATAGCTAAGGAAGCATAAGCATTGGTGTTCTCTCAGAGCACTATTAGACTTGTTGGTCTATATCTTTGGGCTGGAAAGAGAGGAACAGTACTGAGACTTCAGGTACCCTTTGAAGAATCAAAACAGGTCCTGGAAAACTGCAGTTGTCTAAGGGGTTTGGAAATTTGCCTCAGTGGATGGGGCCTGTATGGGATTTCCCTTGGCAGCTTCAACTCCCTGAGGCCAAAGCTAAAGCTGAGATTTCAGAGAGTGGTAGCTTTTTAAAAATTTATTTATTTATTCATAATTTTAATTTATTTTTAGTTCAAGCAGCTAAACGGGCCACTGGGGTCAATGATCAGCAGACATGCTTTGTACCTGCCTGGGCATTGTAAGCTAGGACAGAGTTGGCCTAAGAACTGACAGACCATCACTGGTTTCGCAATCAAATAATTTACACCTTACTGTTTCAACATCCTTTCAATAACTGTTGAATTATTGCCTCCTGTTCACAAACACAGACTGGCTGACTCAATTGAGCTTTGCTGTGCCCAGTTTCTCTGGTCTATAGAAAGAAAAGTGAGGCCTGCAACCTGCATGACTTCAGAGCTGAGAGATGAGATGTGTACTCAGAAGCTTTTTGGTTAATTGTACAGGGACTCTGGCAGACTGTGTTTTAGAGCAAGCAGGTCGCATCACCCAAAAAATGGAGGAAAAAAATCAACTGCTTTTCACAGCCAGGATCTGTTCTTTTGACTAGTACAGGAGGGGCTCAGTATCCTGTTTCTTGACTTGGCTCTCCATAAACATCTGTCAGGGATGCCTATGTTTTCACTCACTAAATTTCTTATTTCTTTATTTGGTCTGAATATAGTTGCATCGCAAAATTTGCCTGAGGATTTCTGCAATCAAGCAAGTCAGTGACTAATCACTGGTACTTTGCAACAGTGACATGGACTCTGTTTTGTAAAATGACAGAATCACCTGGGATTCAGCCCATACTAAAAACATGCATGGAGGAAGTGCTACCAGCCCCACTGCACTTCACCCATTTATGTGGACATGCTCTGACTAATCCAGAGAGAAAATTTCTGGGTTTAGCTCAATTTTGTAATTGCTCGAAATGTATCTTGCACTGTGTGGGACATAAAAGGAGTGTGTAAAGAGATAGGGAGTAGAGCAGGGTAAGGAATTCTATGATCTTGCCCTGCCAGTGCTGACTGTCATCAATTTCACCTGCTCCCTCACAGCAGTGACACAACATGTTTTGATTCTCAGGAGAACAGCTGCATGAAAGAGGAGTTGCACAAACAGCAAATCATAGAATCAGAGAACAGTTGGAAGAGACCCTGAAGATTGTCTAGTTCCAACCCCTGCTGTGGACTGGAACATCTTCCATAGACCAGGTTGCTCAGAGTCCCATCCAGCCTGACCTTGAACACTTCCAGGGATGGGGCACCCATAGCTCCTCTGGTCAACCTATTCCAGTGCCTCACCGCCCTCACAGTAAAGAATTACTTCCTAATAGCTAACCTAAACCTGCTTTCTTTCAGTGTGAAGCCATTACCCAGTGCCCTGTCACTAAATACCCTTGTAACAAGTCCCTCTCCAGGTCTCTTGTAGGCCTTGTCAGGTGCAGTAAGGCTGCTGAGTGCCCTGAAATGATATAGAATTGATTGGATTGAAACAGCTGGATGGATGGGATTGAACAGCCACATGCCACATAAGGGTCCAAGTTGGAGTGCTGGAGGACACTACCACTGGACCCTGTGTCAGGGCCCTGAGTGCGCTGCCAGGCTTTACTGTCCCTGACCAGCCTCCCCCAGAGCTCCCCCACCCTGCCTGTCCCTGCTGCCTTGGAACCCAGTCCTCAGTACAGTCTGTCCCTGCTGTGTAGGAGAAAGGTGAAAATTTGGGCAAATTAGCAGGGCAAAAAAATAAAATAAAATATTCAATGTAAAGCAGAAATTAGATAAATTTTCCTGGCTTTAATGTGAAGGATTGAAGCCTCTGAGCGTGGAGGTGCAACATCTACAGCTGTACCCAAGGTGAGGGGATGTAGGAGATACAGACATCTAAAAGGACTGCACTTTCATTTGGCTTAGTTCCCTCTCACTACCTCTTCATCTATATCAACATACTTACCTGTGGAATAATATGCCAAAGAAATTTTCCTTAAAGCTCAATGAGAACAAAAATTTTATTAGAAAGAGTTACTTTCAACCTTGGAAACTCAATACTATAGTCCCTGACTTTCTCTATGTTTAATCATCTTCACTAATTGCCATGTTTAAGAATTGAATTTTACTGTTAGTGTTGTAAAGATGAGTCCTGCAAAGTCCTTGCCAAAAAGGCTGAAAAGCTTCTTCTTATTTTGCAGAATTTCTCCCTCAGTGTGCCTGTAATCTGTGCTTGAGTTTATCGGATAACCAGCTCTCCTTAAGCCTTGATTGAGAAGACTTGTTTTCCAGGCCCTGTATCATTTCTGTGACCCTGCTTTGAACTCCAGGATTTGATATCGTCCCCAAAGTACAGACACAAGTATGGCCAAGTACTTGCCTTATGAGTGTTGAGAATAACAGCAGTTGGATTACAGCCTTCTCATTGCTTAATAGTCTCAGGTTTACACATCCAAAAAAAGTTGGGGTTTCTTTTGTCATTGCATAGGACTGACACTAAACTTTTCAGAATATCTTTTGTGGTAACAAAAATTCCTAATGATCTCGTTAAGGCACAGACTTTATCCTTAGTATTTATATGTTAGCAAGTCTGCAATTCTCCAAGTTTACAGTCCCATGTTCACCTGGGGAATGTTGGAGCTTCTGTTACTTTGAACAGACAATCTCATTAACTATATTTTGAAATCTCTTCAAAATGGATTGAAATGAGAAGTTCCAGAATACCTATTCCAAATCTTCCAGAGATGCACTCTACTCATAGAAGTACTGTGTATTTCAGTTATTGCCCCAGGGTTGGAAGAAAAGGGGGTCCTTCACATTCAGGGCTTCAGCAAAATGATAACAGATCTGGTGATGTAAACCAGAAAGGTAACTTGATATGTTTGGAGTTTCCCCACTTTTTTTTTTTTTGCCTTTTTTTGCCTTTTTTTTGCCTTTTTTTTTTTTTTAATTTTCTTTTCTTTTCGTGTATTAATTTCTTGCTTTCTTTTCTTCCACTCCAAGAAGAGAAGACTGAAACCCAGTAAATGCAAGAAAAACATAAAACTGAGAGCTAGTAAAATAATCAATATCACAGCTCAATAGGGGTGGTT
Source organism: Cnemophilus loriae (assembly GCA_013397755.1). NCBI lineage: Eukaryota > Metazoa > Chordata > Aves > Passeriformes > Corvidae > Cnemophilus > Cnemophilus loriae. The sequence goes on from VZTF01003389.1 coordinate 1,855,785, forward strand.
TGAATGAGCTGCCAGGTCATGCTTATGCTTATGTACAAAGAAAGAAAGCAGAAATGGGACCTGATGCTAGCTTTGCCAAAGCTCTTTGTTATGAGCTTGAGGAAATAGCTGTTGTATGTCTTAGAGTCTCTGTGTGCAAGTGGCAGCTGATAAATTATTGGTTAAATACCAGGAGAATCACTGACAGAACACACATCGAAATTTTCTTTACACTACTTTGCTACATAGCATAACTGTGTTTCTTTATTTTCAAGATATCCTTTCAGTTTATTACAGAAAGGAATATAATCGCAATCTGAACCTCAAGCAAGCCATAAGCCCCACCATCAGTTTTGTACTTATCTACAGCAGGGCTGTCTTATAGCACCTGTTTTGCCTTTGCTTTGCCATTTTTTTGTAATCACCCACGTGTATAATATGGTCAGTGTGGTAGGACTGAAAAGCACATTTTCAATCAGTGTGCTGTAATACATAAGCAAGCAATAATTCTATATATTCATGTAGAACTGTGTGGGTCTGCAGCTTCAGGACTCCAAATGTCCAGAGATGAATAAAAATTCTCAGGAAGACTGCAGATTCACTACATCGTTTCATGTTCAGCTTTAAGATCATGCAAATGTCTGTACTGACAGGTCAGTGTTTTGAGAAAGAGGTCTGAAACAGTACTCGCCACTGTTGTAGAATTTTCTCTAAGGTGTTATCGAATCAGTTCCCTTCACTTGAACCCGTTGCTGCTTTACAAGACAAACTATGCTGTATATAATACACATTTTGCACAATATGCTGCAGTTAGAGTTCCCAGATCTTCCAATATGGGGCAGCAGTTGCCAAATCCTGGCACAAGAGAGTCACTTATTTCCATCTGTGCAAATATAGTCCTCTTTCTCTATGTAGGCAGAGAGAAGTTACTAAAATAAGCCACTGGAAATTGGAGGAGATGGAGTTTGTTTTATTCTTTTTTTTTTCTATATTTTAATTTGCTGGCAGAGCAGAAGTAATGTGGTCCAGGAATGTTTCCATTTCTTACATTCTTTATTATGGTGAAACCTACATAATAATCTTTCATGTGATGTAGTTTCTGGTCAGAACTGTGAATCATCCTTTAATTGCTGGAGGTGTTTTTAACTTATCTGAGTTGTTTTTCTAGGTAATTCAGTGTTCAAGACCACATTTGAATTTCTTCCCAATTGAAACTGATGCTTTGCTCACTAGATGCCACTATGATATTTTAAAAGACTTCTGGAATGTATAATTTCTCCTCTCTCTTTGTGGAACTTTGCTCCACCCTTGGATCATATTTATCCCACACTTGGAGGTATAACAGATATATATGAGGCTTCTGTGTCTGAAAATATTGTTCTTCAGTGTAGCAGTTTAGCAAATTTGCTCATACTTACTGACAAAGAAAACCTAATAAAACAAACAAAACTGATGATGATTTTGGCTGAATCTTTCATGGTTTTGACTAGATTCTCTCACTAAGCAAATAGACTGTTAGCTTCAAATTTCTTCTGTTTCCTCCCATCCTCTGACAGTCTTTTCACATATGCCCTTATCTTTTATTTGCTTTGTTTTCTATGCTCAGTTCTATGTCCCTACTTAGCTTCATTCTTAACTTCTCAGTTCTTCCCAAACTTGCAATGCTGTGTGCCCCCAGTGCTGCGTTCTGGGCTCTCTCGCCTGCTTTGATTACAACCTGTCTTATGCTTAATATTCACACATTGCCTACCAGAATAAACTATAAATAATAATACTAATCCTGACAGAGTGCCTGCTTTTGAACAAAGCACTGTTTTGTCTTTTTTTTTTTTTCTTTTTTAGGTCTGCAAAACACATTGCCATATTTTCCACAGGCTCATCTTCCACACCTATCAAACTTCAGCTGTTATACAACCAGTGTCCATTTGGTCAGCCAACAGTAGAAATGTTTTCGCTGAGACCTACGCTGAACTCAGCATAATAGCAAACAGGTGGTCAAATTAGAAGAAAAACAAGTTTTTTTAAAAAAATCAGTGAGTGAAGCAAATAAATATTCAGGATCTTAAATGCTGATCAAAGAGAAATTAAAAATTAGCATATGTGAATATGTGCTCAAGGAAAGAGCCATCAAAGCAGTCCATATCTTGTGGGAAGGGACACTAATATGGTTGAGGGGAAAACTCAGCACATAATTCAGAAGAATATTGTTTGGTCATGTCCTGCTTTCAGTTTATCAATGGAAATGATGTGAACTTTGCTAAATGTATGTAAATGTATTTAGCTGATAACATAAAATGCAAGCTGCACTGTGCTGTTGGAATTTGGAAACTCATACTGCATAATAGTGTTGTTGAGGGGCAGAAGAATAGCATGGGCTTACATCTATCTTCTACCTGGGTGGGAGTTGTTGCTGAATCAGAATATGATCATGAGCAGTCTCACTTTTATAAAACACTATTACAAAACACTTTTACAATGCACATTTCATCTGACTGAGTAAGCTTTAAACTTTCTTTTTTTTCTTTGAATGCTGAATGGCAATAAAATAATCATTAGAAAGGAAAACAAATATTGCACAAAATAGATAGTATTATTATAAATATCATATATATATATCCCAAATAAGCACATTGCAGAAGCACAATAAATGTGCCTGTGGCATATCCAAGATCAAGAAGCAAATCACTAACAACTGAAAAGAATTCAATAATTTCTAATGGCAACAAATAATAAAAATATATCCTTTTCACAGTAGAAATAATGATAATTTTGGCATAAATGTAAGATTATTCAATAATTTTATAGATTTTTACAAAATAAAAAATCATCCCAAGGGGAGAACCTGAAAGAATCCTCATTTAATCTAGTATAGAACCATGTTAAGAAGCTGCCATAAAACTGAACCTTCACAAGGCTTCACTGATGTTTGTTTACACAAGAAACATCATGAAAAGTGCTTAAATCCAGTGCTTTGGCTGCAGCAAATGGACCTACCCTATGTTCAGGCTGCAAAACTTATTATTTATAAAGAGCAGTGATAAATGTAGTTAGCTATTTATTCAAATGTTAACATTAGAAGTGTTTAACAAAAGGAGAGGAATCAGGAAGCTCAGTTAAAGTTACAGATCTGTTCTGAAGTCTCAGCATTGTTCCTTTTATTTTTCTCAGCAGCATGGGTTCAGGATGGAGTTGTTAGGTTTAAGTTAGAATTTCCTGGCTTTTCTTTTGGTTTGTGTTAAACCTCAGTATTTTTAAACATACTTTCACAAGGGATTCCACTGGTCAATTCTTCTCTCTTTTTCCTTTTCCCCCAAGGTTATTTTATGCATATGTAATCATTTTACAGATGGCATACAACAATTTGAAACAAACTCTTTCTGAGCTATCCATTCCAAACTAAAATAATTAAATTTAAATACTATTTTTTGTATTACTGTTCCAGTGATCTTTCTGAGTTGAAATCATACTGGATATTTTGAGGAAAAAAGAAAAGCAGAAAGAAAAAATAAATTATTTTTTTCATGCTTTCCGGGAGATCCAGCTCCAGGTTCACTTCTGCAGATAAGAAAGGATATCTGACTTCCTCTCTCTTCTGCTTTCTGCCTGCTACTGCTCTAGTATTGTATTCCTCACTTTCAGTGGCAGCATGCAGCTGCTGCTTCTCTTTCCTCTGAAATCTGCTATTGTGAAAGGTACTAGCTGAAAATTTACAAATTATATTATCAGAGAAGTTTTGTGTCCTATTTTCATTTCAACAGAAAATTTATTCTTAATTGTGAGAAAGTGAGTATGAGTAGTCAATACCAAAATGTTAATGTTGAACTTGAGTCTAAGTTTTCTTTTCCTTTTTGTAAGAAGAGGATAACTAATTTGATTTTTTTTTCTTTATTAATTGGACTTGTTTGTTTGATTTTCTTATCTATTTAGTTTTTGTTTCTCCAGCTTGCCAGGATGAGCTATAATCATGCGCTGGAGTTCCCTCACTTTCCTTTTGCCAGCCCAGACTATCCTCCTGTGATATGTTGGGCTCTTGTGGCTGAGCTACCTTAGAACAGTCTTGCAGTAGTCTATGAAATCAAAGGCTGAAGTATGGGGAGGGTAACTCTGAATTGAGTCAGTTAGTTACAAACTTCATATTTCTTGAATAATGTTTCTGTTTTCAATCTGTTTCAGAAATCAGGTCAAAAGAATGTAATTTGGCTTTTATACATACTCTCACTGCAAGAGAATACACTGTCACTATGCATGTATTTCACAGGCCCCACTTTGAGTTACATGGATGAAGTATCCAAAAGGTGTTGCTTTCTCCATGCTGGTGGAATACTCCTTGACACTCCCTGGTGCTCTGAGGATGATTGTGTTCCAAACATCACTGTTCAGGAGAGGGCATCTCTGTTTCCCATTCTGGTTCCAGCATTTGTTCCTTTTGTTCTGATCGCCTTTTCAACTAGCTCTCCTAAACTGTAAGAATGAGAGAAACCAATTGTAGCTTTGTGGAAAATCCTGAATATTTTGGACACTGTAGAAAAAATAAGATTGAAAGTGCCTCCATTCCTATGGTGTGGGATATTCAATAACTGGCACTACACGTTCAGAGTTACTGTGGGAACATTATTTTCAGTGGTGAATTTAGGGATAAACTCCCTTCTTCTGTGGTACAGGTATGTAGCCACTTCCTAGAAGTGGTTTTGAAAAAGTTAATTTTCTTTTCATAGACAATAGCAAAAATGAAAATTGACCTATTTTTAATGGCTCCTTGACTCATAAGTTATTCTGTTATTCCTGTTTTTCTAGTGTATTAACCATGAACTCTAAAGCTGTGCATTATTTAATGTGCCAATATGGTGTAACTTTTTCTCAAGAGAAATTTAACGGTATATATTTTTTAAAATTAGAAGTGAGTTCACCATTTTGTTCCAGCAGCAGTTTTCACTTGAGAAGTGTAAACATATTCTGTGGTTACATTTTCTTGGTAAAATAATATAAATATAAAGCATTCCTTTGTGGAATCCATTTGTGGAATTTTCTTGCTTTCTTGCATTCTGGGGTGTGTGTGCACCATGGGGATCTGTGCTTTGTAAATAGAAATTGCCCATCAGATAGATGGATAAGATTATCCCCAATTCCTGTTAAAGGGAGCTAAGCATGCAGATCTTTTGGATGTTTCCAGATATTTCAGCCAAAGTGGGTATGTGGTCTAACTTTATTACTGTGGGAAAGCCACAGGCAACATTCTTAGTTGTGTAAACTGATCCAGTAAATTCAGCTTTGCTGATTTATGTTAACTGATGATCTGACCCAATGTTTAAAGGATATTAAACATATCAGACATACAATAAAAAATAATTGTTGATTGACTGTTTCTTACAGAACGCAAACACAGAGAATGGGCATTTAAGATTTTTGTAGTCATTCAATATTTTAAATGATGGTTGAACGCAATAGAGCTATTCTAATCTGTGCCGGCTCAGCATCTGACAAAGAGTTTGGATCATTTGGCTGTTTCTGTTTGCTGTAGTATAACACGAGAGTAATGGGACTGTTGGCAAACTTTAATGACAACAAGATTACTATAAATAAAAAAAAAATATTTTCAGAGCACACAGTTATTGGAGAGTATCCTGCCCCCCAGTATTTTAAGGCAAGTAGGTTAGGATTATAAAATTACTTTGTCCAGGATAAAAATAAAAAGCAGTCCTGAATTCTTCTGTTTCACTTCCTGAGCTGACCGCAAGTTTCTGCGTGCTAGGTACATGCTTTTTGTTAGGCATAGTGTCGCTTTGTTTTCATTATGGATGAGCACAATGGTGGTCAGAGGAAGAAGATTCTGTTTTTCTTTGAAACATTTGACACTTTTCCCTGTCAGAGGAAATGATCCTGGCTCAAAGGACTCATCAGTCTGACCAGAATTAGCAATTTTCAAACTATTAAGTCAATGAAGGGATTTGCTGGATATCAATTCCTCAGCCTTTCAGGCAGTTTAAAAAGAACTCTGTTCTGGCATTTCTCCAAATTTTATATTGTGCCTGGAATTTCAGCCTCCAGCCTTTCACTCCAGTTCACTGGAGTTTACCCAGTGATCATTTGATGTTGATGTTTTGCTTTGACACGGTGCTAACATGATGTGCTGAGGATGGAGAAAATATCAAAGAGCACAAAAAACTCTTTTGCTGTTTAAAAATATTTGAAACCAAATCTAAACTTTGCTGATAGCTGAATCCTTTCTTTTTGTGATTTTTGGAACAGATAGGCTTTTTATCCAAACTATTTATCCTAATCAGCAGTTGGAGGAGAGGAATGTTAAATAAACTATTTTATTCTGATTCTTTCTCTGGATGTTTACCAGGCTGTTGACAAAGGCCAGAGAATGTTTAATGACTTGGTGGGGAGACTTGAAACAGAAGTGGGGATCACACTGGATGCTCCTTATTTGCTTTCTTTCACAGTGCAACAAAAGGGAAATGATGACAGACCACCTCTTGATACTCAGTTTGATTAAGAAAATTTATCATGTTCCTTGTCATGAGTTCAAGTCTCCCACATTGAATAATATAAACATTCTCAAACAGAGCCAGAAATAGGCAGATAAGACTCAGATGTCTCTACCAGGGAATCGTATTCAGTCTGGAAACGTGAACATGACCTCAAAATAACTCTCATGTAGAACTAGGGAGTATTTAAAAATACTTGAAAGCCTTCTCCCTGTGCAATCAACTCAGGACTCCCAGTCTGGTGAAAGGAAAAGTGGTCTCTTCCATTTCTGAAGTCTGTACATTCCTTGAGCTGACAGTAATCAGACACATAATCGGGAACTCATTATTTCCTGGAACTTTGAATTTATTTTCATTCTGTCAGTTCTTGTATAGAAAATTATCCTGCAAATTAGAACAGCATTCTGGCAGTCACGTTAGAGAATGTTACAAAGGAGATAAAAGTGGCATAGAACAAAAATATATTTCAAGACTATGTCATTAGATTTATCTCGCAAAAGCAAGAAGATTATTTTTTGACATGAAGAGCTACATATAAACAAAAAATGTACACATTTGTTATTTAAAGAATTTGCTCTGTTTGTGATTTTGCACACTTCTGAGCCTGCACTTCAGGACATAATCAGAAAAAGATTTCTTTAGTGGCTCACTCATGGAAATCATGCATTTTAGTAGCATATTCTGAATGCATTTACGATAAGCAATAAACACCTTTAAGGAAAAAAGCTCAAAAGTTGTAGTCATATTTGTATTTATATGGAGTATTGAATTCCGTGTTTGTATGAATTTTCCAGGGAGGGAATGAAGAGGAAATCTGACATCCAAGTAGTGTTGATTTTATGTCATCCAAAATTAGAGTGCTGTAGGAACACTGTAGAATGAGGATATCCACTGTCTCAAGTCATGACAATGCCCACAAGTGTGACATGAAGTAGAATTTTTCCAGCTGAAGCCAAAAGTTTTTAGACCTTTGGTACAGCCAAACTGTGTGTTGAAATTTGGATAACCAAGAAACAGAGAATGGATAAAATTCAGTGAACAATGTGGAGAGGCAAATAGTTTTTGCAGTGCTAGAATTAGTGTCCTAGCCCTTCATCTCTGGAGACCTGATTCTCATTCCAGGGTAGGTAATAAATAATGTGCTTGTTTGGTCAAGTGGTTATCTTCCGTTTGGCAACTTTTAGGATTCTTATTGTGTATTGTAGACTGGCTTTTCACAGGTTGATTATATTATGTTTAGAGTAAATTCCCAAGCAGAATTTTCAACACATTTTGGTGGCAGGATAGTCTTTATAGGTGGGTGGTAGAAAAATAACCTTTATTTTTATACGATACATATGGTAGACATGTGGCAGAAAACAAAAAATGACAGGGGATTTAAAACACCATCGGAGCAAATCAAAGGCATAAATTCAAATGAAGCAGATGGACTTACGGTGTTAGTGAGAGCTGATATGAATCTTTAGATAGAGATGACAATAATTTTGCTTCTACATGTCTTCTATTTTATATATAGGGTTTTTACAATAAAAGGTATATCTGGTCCCTGAAAATTTCAGGTGCAGTAAAAAAAGTCACGCAATGCTTCTTTAGATAAAAAAACTCTGAACGATGGGCCATAGCTGAAATCTAGGGCATATAATTTGCTCAGTAAAATGACTGATAGTGCATTCATACAAAAGTATGTAAGAGTATTTGAAAAGGTATTTCTACGCATAATAATGAATTGTTTTGTTTGGAAACTTTTAAATCTGTAACTGTTCAGAACTTTGACCTAGGGGTGAGAGGTCAAACAATAAGTATGGTTAAATGGCGGGCATTTCTGGTCTATGGATATTTCACCTTGAGATGCTTTTCTTTTAGGAGTACCTCTGTGTGTGTATTCTTTCAGATGTAGTTCTTTTATCATATTCCTTAATTCAGTGTCTGAGCACCTTCAATAAAACCATGAGCAATAGCATGGGGTATTTTTTTTTTTCAGATCTCATTCCCATAGGGAAAACTCTGTTTAGGTTTGTTTTTGTAGAGCTTCTTTTGGTTTGTTCTTCTGTGTTTATAGGTACAGTTATGGTTTTACAAGTCCATCTAAAAGAAATGTTCTTTGACCTTGGAGCAAAAGGTGGTGGGATTTCTAAAGTTTATTACTTGGTGAGTGGGCCTATTTCACAGTTTTGAAAGGTCTGTGAGAAAATCGTGTCTTTTGCCTAGATAAACACTTTTGTTACTGCAGAGCGCTGCGCTGTTCCAGGCAGCTTTTAAATACAGTCTTCACTCCAGGCTTGAAGCAGTTTTATAAATGCCCTGAGACATGGACATTGGAACAACAGGTCTGAGATTGATGTAATGATTTGTGATAACAAGTTTCCCCATGGTGACTTCGTATTCTGTGCCTGAAATTTACCTTAAGCTGATGCTCCAACCAAAGAAAGATTTTTATTGCATATTTAGATTTAGATTGAACAGTATCATCTTTGAGACACTGTTTTGACGTTTGAGAAAATGAAGGGAATTTTGTCTTTCTTCTGAGCCTGTTCCAATCATCTATACTCCAGTTTTTTAGTCTAGGCTGTTTAGGTTCTTGATGTGTTTCCGAACATCAGTGATATAGACTATAGTGAAAAATCTCATTCCCGAAGAAATAGGTTGTTTTCTGGTAACGGGTATTTCATGAGTCAGCAGTGACTTCAGCATTTCTTTTTTTCCTGGGTAGGATAGGAGATAAAGGTTTGGAGTCTGGATTCTTATTTATCATTTTACATTTATTGACAGCTCTTGGTGTTCTGAACACTAATACAGGGAAAGGAGTGTGGTATCATGGTAAGTTCAACTGGAAGAATATCCATCTCTTATCTAATGTCATAAAAAGTGAAGGCATATTTGGTATTACAGATTATGTTGGTCCAAGGAGTGGGTTAAGGTCAAGCCAGGGTTTCTGCAAGAAGTGGAAACACAGGGACATAATAGAAGTAACTTCCTCATTGTCAAAGCAAATTCACATTGGATTGAAGATAGATTTGAGGTCCTTGTGTATAACTACAGAAATATTGGCACTTGTGACAAAAAGAATTTAGGAAGGTTGCATTTTTAAAAAATCACGTAAACTTTGGAAAAATTGCATTGGTGAAAAGTGTTGAACAGAGTGTAATCTCACAGTAATTAGCCCAGAACCTGTGGATAATCGTGCAGTTATTATCCATGTTAGCCAGGACCAAAATGATCAATGGGCTTAGATAAAAACCATAGATTTATAGGTTGCATGAAAAATTTGGAAACCCCATATGTGGACTGGGCATCTGTATTGCAAGTAAATTGCAAGGGTAATAGAGAACCAACAGGAAACTAAACTGTAGAAAACTTCTCCAGCTAAAGATTTCTTCAGCTGTATAATACACTGTGCCCACAGGAGTAAACAAACATGTAAGCTTTTACAGTAGGTAGCAGTGCTCTGTAAAACAGAAATTATGTGTAAAGTAATACTTGTAAGGTTATTTCATGTAGTGATTTCACTGGAGGTATGAATATTTCTGACATGATAGTGGTCTGATGACAACGTGAATAAGTGCATACTCCCATATTCTGTTGACATGCACTTTAAAGACATAAGGCAAACATTTAAATCAGAGATGGAAGTGTGTATGGGAACAATTTTCAGCTGTATAACTCCATGCAGATTTGGTAGTAATGTTCCTTGTTATTCATCTGTGTGTAAAGCTACAGGATCTGATACACAACTGCAGCATCAACGTAGCATGGCACAAGCAATTATGTTTGGAACTTAGGACACTGCCATTTTTAAGCTTTGAGGGGGATTAATGAATCTAAGAAACATAAAAATGGAGTAAAGCAAAGTGATTTTGATCTATAACAGGGAGTATACATCAATCACTGATAACTTTTGTGGTGTTAATCATCAGAAAACTTTTGGGGCAGGAAGGCCTGCTGTGCAGTTGCACCGAAGTTAATGGGATATGAATATGCATAACTGTCCTTTGCACCTTGGCATGTCTTTTGCACTAGCATTTGTTTATATGATGTTTTTATTCCTATTTTTTCTAGTTGGGGACAGTAGGTTTAAAAGGGCATTATAGCAATATTGGCATAGACTGTAAAACTTATCAGATGTTCACTGCTTATAAACACAATACACTCCCTCTCTCACTCTTTGATCCTATAACTAGCAAAAAAAAAACGGGAAATGACACTTAGAACCTTTTGTTTAAGGCCTTTAATTTGGCTTTGTAACACACTCAGATTGCATACTGCTGTGTCTACTTAGTAGATCAAGAAACTGTGGGACAGTGGTATTAAGTGACTTATCCAAGTTGCAACAGAGACTCAGTGGCAGAACTGGAAACAGAAGCCAAATGTCTTATTTCTTGCATCTTTGGTCCAAGACATCAGATTCAAGACTAAAAATCAGACAAAACTCAGGAGCTTGGCTGCTTAGGAAATTTTGTCCAGAGATCCTTAGACTTACAAGTAAGTTTGTTTGTAATTCAGGTGCCAAGATAATAAATGAGATATAAATTATAATGCAAGTCATACTTTTGTATGATTATTTTTATTGGAAAGTGCAAAAACCAAATCAAACTTCACAGGGAAGCATGCTAGTTTCAACATAATTTTTTTCTCAATAGAGGCTTTTCAGGTTCAAGATGGAATTTCTAGTTACAGAAACCCAACGCAAAAACACTGGATGTGATGACGGCTAAATGATTTGGATACTTACCCTCAGTTTAGGAAAAAAGGCTCAGTGCGGGTAATATCCATTCAGGATGGTGATTTGGGTCTGGTTCTTTCGCATCGTCTAGGGACACTGGTTATTCTGGTGACAGTCTCTTGCTGTCTTCTCTCAAAACTGTAAGAGATGTCTGTTTCATTCAAACACTACATGCAAAAATCTTCAGGGTCTGGTTTTTTTGTTGGGTTTTTTTTTTTTTTTTTGCTATGAAACTGTCCTTTCTCACGCAGCTTCTAATACAGATGCTTGAGTAGTCTGGTAGTAACATGTTCAAAGTTCAAAGCCAGCAGTGATCTAAATCATCATTCTACAGCCTATACAAAATATCTGAACCATCAAGACCAGGTGTTTACAACACAAAAACCATTACAGTAAATGCAACACATTTCCATTAGTTTTTGACAGTTCTACTAAAGCAGCCAAAGCCAGAATGGAGTTTGAGCCAGAATATTCTGCTTGATTGTTGAGATTGCCTGTTCTCTTCAGGGCAGAGGTATGTTGCAGCAAAAGGCAGAGGCTGAGCTATGTTGTGATGTGGAGAGAGGAAGGAGGAGTAAAGCTCTGCAAACCATATGACTGTGTGTGACCCAGGGTTCATGGTGTGCTAAGTGATGCTCACTGGAGGGGGAAAGGAAAGAGACAGCACTATATCCCTTCTGAGCTTCCACCTCCGTCTACCCCTAGGAAGAAGACTGCTTTGTGTGTTTAACAAAGACTTCTAGCCTTCACTACTGTTGATTATATTAATTTTTAAAAATAATTAAATTATTTTTAAAAAAGAAATTAATTGGATGCTGTATCCACAAATCCAACTTTGTAGTTAACATATTGGGATGCTTGGACTGGGGCCAACTCTGTATTTTACTTTCTGATTTTTGGAGCATTACGTCAGAGTGAAACCAGAGAAAGTGTGTAATAGATCCATCCCCTTGTTATCTGTGATCTTACTAGTTCCACAGCTTGCAAATCCTCCAAATTAGGTTCACATATCAGCACTTCAGTAGTCTTCAGCAGCATCAGCTTGACACAACATAACAAGCTTTCTGATACTGAAATAAATGGCCCCCCTTCAGCAGCAGTGGTATAAACTGGATTTTGCTTTCTTAATGGCTGAGTAAGATTTGTTCAAGTATCACAGGAGTTTATTTCAAACCCTCCCTCTACTTTTGTGTGTGTTTGCATGTGTGTATTAAAGTGTCTGTGAGTTAAAGTTTGTCAGTGAATGCTCTCTTCACTGCAGAAAGCTTGGGCCAGCTGAAGTCTAATATCAAGTGCAGAATTCCTACTGATTTGTACATAAAAGAACATTGCAAATGTTCCTGTTCAAAAGTACAGAAAATTATCGTTATGTTTTCATAAATAACGTCAGCTTTGTCTCCCTGTGCATGAGAACTGCAAGTAGTATGTTTAACGGCACGATTGTAGACAGCACTTTGGGGGGGCACACTGAGCACAGGATGAACAATCCTCTTCCTGCAGCCCTTTGCCTCATTTACCGGACACCTTCTAAGTCGTGCAGTGAGCCAGGCAAGGCGAGGGACTGAGGGACAATGGGCTCATTCAGTGCAGAACACTGATTCATTTCTGCATCACCTTTCACTCTGCACAG